>DWRA01003129.1:0-12611 GCA_018250295.1 Spathilepia clonius
GAAAACAACATGAGGAAAGTTACACATTTGAAAGTTCTTTAAAAAGGTGTGTGAAGTCTTCGCACTTAGCCAGCCTGGTGGACTCTGGCCTAACTATCACTCTGAGAGGAGATTCGTAACAATGAGGCAGTAATAAGTTGACTACGAAGCCTTGACATCACGTAGTTCCAGGACTACATACTCATTAGCTACTCAATTTCCCTATAAAATGTTCTAATCGTTCAACCAAATCACAGCGAGTTTTACTTTTTCTAGCTTCTAGTAAAATAGGTTACGTATGTGTTTACGGTTATCAATGGCCCCAAATAGCAAATCTCGTAGTACGCTGCGATAGTGTTGTAAAAACAAAACCGTTTGTACAGTGAAGGAAAAAAGATAATGAATTTTTCTTAATAGTAAAATATTATTTATATCTTTTTATTAAAAATCATAGTTCGATTGTTTAAAATGATTGCACAAAATGTATGTTACGGGAATTGAAATGTACTCTGACATTTTGTAAGTAATGGTGGTAATAAAAAAAATTCAAAGATATATTGGCTTTTATTAGAGCTGTACTACCTAAACTTAATGCTTCATATGAAGTAAAGAAGGAAGGCATTATGATTCATAATTAATATTGAAGGACAGTACGATTGCTTATCTAAATTGTTATAATTGTCGTAATTAGATGAAATTCTTTAATTTGATCTTTTATATCTTATAGTAATATTTCCATTCGATCATCAGTCTTTAAGAAAATTGTAAGTTCAAGCTTTGATATTTGTTTACCAAAGTGACGCAAATTTCAATAATTTGGCGTCATTCTAGCGTCAGTCCTGGTATCAAATTTGTTTTGAAAACAATTGCGTCCAAGGTAATTTATACGTATCATTTAGCCCTTTTCTGGACTTAAGCTTTAGATTTAGCATAAGTATCTATTACTTAATGATCAACGCTCAGCAAAGCTCTTTACAGTTTACTTTCAATGCCTTTAGATATATACTTTTTTATATTATGGATTAGCAAACTAGCATGCAGTCCACGT
Organism: Spathilepia clonius; assembly: GCA_018250295.1. Lineage (NCBI taxonomy): Eukaryota > Metazoa > Arthropoda > Insecta > Lepidoptera > Hesperiidae > Spathilepia > Spathilepia clonius. The sequence continues at coordinate 1,028 of DWRA01003129.1, forward strand.
GATGGTAAGTAACTACCGCCGCCGCCCTGCAAATTCCTGTTTACAATCCATCCTAGATAAGACTAGAATCCTACCTGAAATCGAGCACAGATTGCTAAACTAGAGGACTAAATTACTATGCCTCAAATAAGTATGTCTTCCTTATCACACCCTTCAGACCAGAATACAGCAGCGCTCAACACTGTTATTAGCCAGAATCAGTGGACGTGGTGCCGTCGAAATCGAAACACAATGTGTACTTTTATATATATGAAAGATGCTAGAATTCGCTTTAACACTTGTTTCCCTGATTATCCATAAACTGCATAAATGCATCGATGCATCCCTCTCAGTAACGTCCAGTGTACCGTGAAACTAAGCGCATATAAACTGGTACGCTGTGCTAATTCAAACACTGTGACGCCAACGACGTACGAAACACGTCAAAATGGTACCGAACTACCTCCTGGTCTTAACCTTGGCGGTTGCCGTTAGCGCTAGAACAGCGTCCATAAACCAGAACACATTGGACGAAGGCCGGAGTTCAGAGGACAGTATCTTAGGCGATCTGAAGGTTGCGTACGAAACGTACAAAGACTGCAGTGGTAGCGACATCTCAAATTGCCTCAAAGTCAAACTTGCGAAAGCTCTGAACAGGATATCGAATAGCGAGGAGGTTTCCATCCTCAGCGGCGTGAAGATCACGAGGGACAAGGATGCCGACGTCGAAAACGTGGTCGAAGAGGCGATTCCGAGAGGTCTTGACGAGAGCTCCCTGGACAGCCTTATTTTGGACAAAATCGTTGGATTCATGCAGACTCATACCATCCAGGTAACAAAATTTGTATCAATTTATTGGTCCATTTAAATCGTTACAGAGGTTGATACATAAATGTTTATCAACTCTTCGTGATTCCTCAACAATTGTATCACATCTTACTTTTAGCTAACACAGTATTTTAATCCTATTTTAATTTGGTGCTGGGAGGTAGACATACTTGAAAGAAGTTTTTCAGCTTAATCATCAGGGTACCAGCGTATCTCTAAGTAATCTTAGATATAACTTCTTATTTAAGGCCGATTACTAGCTGAGCGTCTGTTTATAATTTCAACTTAGCATCAGGTGGATGCTCGTTTACTACTTCCACTACAAAAATGAAAACCAGAGTTAACTTACAAATTTTTAAGTCAGGTATTTGTTCTTGAAACAATGTAATTTATCACTTAAGATAACAGTTGTCAGTTGAAAAGCATAGCAAATTTATCAGAAAATTACATCGAACTGTTGGATGAAAGCATGAAGCAGAGATAAACAGTTAATCTCTCGTAATGACTGTAAGCGTTTCAAGTTAATGTATATTCTAACAAGATTCTTTGTTATAAACAATATGGAAGGAGCAATCATTTTTTTTTATATGATGGAGTAACAAACGAGCATGCAGTCCACCTGATGGTAACTAGCAACTGCCGCCCATGGACATTCGTGATCCACTCCAGATAAGACTAGAATCTCAATTGAAGTCGAACAGATGCGTTGCTACCCCTGAGGACTAAGTTAAATTTATCTCCCTTACCACACCCTTCAAACCAGAAGACAGCAGCGCTTAACACTGCTGTTGTTAGGCCGGAGACGAACTACAAAGGGTTCTACCACCTTTAATGTCATCAAATTCAAAATATAAAGGTCTTGGGTTAGGATTATCTGTAACATGTTAATATACTTTGGGACTAAGTTGGAACTCCTCATGTCATGAGCTTTTTTACCGGGTACGAGCTTTTGCCTGGGGTAGTCACGGTCAAGTGAAGGTATAAGGAGGTAAAACCTTTTGTAGTGCGATTTAGGAAACCCTATGGTCATATCTCTTTCTGCCCAATAACGTTAGTGGCCGTGGTCTGGTTTGAAGGATGTCGTAAAGGAGACGTACCCTTCCGGGGTATTCGAAGTAATACCTCAATTTAGACAGGTAGGACACTAATCTTATCTCGGGCGTATTACACATGTCTATGGGTGGAAGTGGTCACTTACCATCAAGTGTACTGTATGATCGTTTGCTACTTCCGCACAGTAAAAAAGTAGCTAATTCAAAAATCTTCATCGTTTTCTTTATAATCAGCGATTCTTTGCGATATTCCTCGTCTATAAAAGGCCGAAAATGTGTTTTATATTTGTACGTGACCATCATCCATTGGTCACGTATTACCACTTACTACCAGATGACCATCCTCTACCAATCAATGCCGCAGGAGACGAAGAGGAAGGCCAATTCAAGAACTCACTTGATGATGCTTACCATCATCATCAACATACGAGAATATTTACTTTTGCACTTATGAAGATGTAGCCAAGTGTAGCGGCCAAATCCGTCTTTTAGAGAAGCATTATCCAAAACGAGACCCTTAGGAGCTGGTGTAAAAAACCGGGCCATAAAATGAAAATGTTATTTTGGATACCTTTTTGTCATTCAGCTACAGATTTACCAACACTTCATTTACGGAGGATATGTATCTCAGAATACCAGTTTTGTGTCGCTACACTTATACATGGGCTCAATCTATTACTGTCGCATTGCTGGGCACGGGCCTCTTCTTAGACTGACTGGGGTCAAGCCGTAGTACTTCGCGCTGGCCAAGTTTATATTGGTAGACTTTACACATTTGAGAACTTTTTTTTCGAAGAAGTCTCAGGTGTGTAGATTTCCCCACGATGTTTTCCTTCCCCACTACAGCAAGCGATAATTAATTTCTAATAAACACATAACTTCGAGAAATTAGAAGAACCTGAATTTAAACCTGCGATTCCTCGATTGAGAGACCGTGATTCGACCACTAGGTTACCACTGCCTACACCACACTTATACGTATGTACATTTAAAGGGTGTAGCAAAAATACGAAAGACCAACGGCAAGTGCAATGCATCCACGATTCGCTGTAGATAACATCCTGTACAACTTGGCGTTGATGACCCATTTCCATGGTCTACGTAACATAAAATTAAACTAAGTGCCTGATTGTTACGCCTAATTTACTTTCGACTTAATAACGCGAAACTGTTAGAGAAACGCTAAATCCATACAGAGTGTACACCTTAATCTGCTTAATCTGCTGGTCATGGGTCTACAACGGGCATCTATAATTATTACTATGATCTTTATAAGTTATTACGTGACTTATCCTTCTAGTAGCAGCACCCGTAGCAGCGGCTCCTCCTAGAAGCCGTTCTAAGAAAAAAGTTTCTCAAGAAGATACTGCTATCGTTCCCCTGGACTTTTTTGTGGGAGTTGGGACCTTCCTAAGACCTCTGGAGCTATGGGAGCGACACTGACTTACGTGGTCTTTTACCCATTAAAATGCCTTCAGTAACCGACCTCAGCTTTATGCAGATCATACAGGAGCACCACGCCCAGAAGACTCCCGTTGCGTTCTGCTGGGGATTCCGTAGTGCATGTCGGGCTCTTTACTGAAAGAGCTTCTGCTCGTACATACCATCGTCTTTCTCTTACTCTTGCTGTGACAACAAGTAGATGATAATGACCAGAAACGATAGGGACAACTCATTTTCTGGACCTACTTTCATAATTATCTCCTGATGGATAATGTATGAGAAATGGTGCTGGTATAAGCCTTAAATAATGGAACTATTCTAGTCTCCACGCGGCACGTACATACAGCGTAATGGCATTCGCTAATGGTTACGAAGATTATCGCTTATGTAATAGAACTAACATTGACACTGTTAGAGGTTAATGTCGGATTACCAGATATGGCTGCCGTAATTACGATATTGTTCTTTTGGTTTTGTATTCGAATCACATCTTGATAGTAAGTCGGTCTTTTGTTTGGAGAATTAAATCCATGTCACCGCTAATCGGTTTGGGGATTTATTGATTCATCATCATCGACCGATTACTGTCCTACTGCTGGGCACGGGTCTCCTCTCAAAGTGAGAGGGATTAGGCCATAGTCCACCGCGCTGGCCAAGTGCGAATTGGTAGACTTCACACACTTTTTGAGACCTCTCAAGTGTGCAGGTTTCCCCACGATGTTTTCCTTCACCGTTATAGCAAGTGATAATTAATTTGTAATAATTGTAATACGCACATAACTGCGTAAAATTAGAGGTGCGTGCGTGGGGTTCGAATCTCGGACCCCTCGACTGAGAGGCCGTGATTCAACCACTAGACTATCACTGCTTTCATACGTAACAATAACTTATTCATTGATTGTAATAAGCCGCATATAAAGATTATAAATTGATCGAAGCCATCCAATATGATTCATATTGTGTATTACAACATGAAGCAATGTAGACTGCTGTGTCTAAGATTCTTTTCCTATCGCGCGTTTTTTATGACCGCACGCGCGTCTCAACCGCACACGTTTAAACTAACTGGCCACAAAAAACGCGCTCTAGTACCTTGTTAACTATGTTCAATATAGTTTTAGATCTGTACCTGATGTAAATGCGTAATATTATCGTACATGCATATAGACATACCATCATACATACATATATACACTATATATATTACATCGAAATTCTGAGTAGAACAAACAGAACTCGAATCGTTTTCTGCATCACGTGAGCTCAAACCAGAGGTACATCAAGAAACCGAGTAACCGCAACCGCATGCAGCTTCCAATTCCAATTCGGTAAATAATATGGTTACGTTTGGTAGCTATGGTATTTGCATTAACAAATACTGCCAAATGGAACTCGTCGGCAACACATTAACAGTCTTATTGCTGATCGCGGGTCTTTATTCAGAGTGAGATGAGTTTAGGTCGAAGTCCACCACGCTACCCGAACTGAACTGAATAAGGGACGTCTTACCCTCCGACTCACATATACTGCTACTACCTCAGTCATAAGGGCGGTGGGCAAGGAATTTCGTGTCTCGAGAATACCCTCTTTGCTCGGGCATATTCTCAGATGGTGAATACCCCCGGATCCATAATATTTCCTCAAAATAATATAACGTTATTTAAAAAGTTTCAACGAAGTCATAGGCGTACCGGTTTTCTCGTGACATTTACATTATTATTATTTATATTTCACCGAATCTATCAGTAATGTCTGCCGTTAAAATGTTACAAATTTCCATACATTGCAGTCTACATTGAACAGGATATAACAACGCTAACCCTGGATCTAAGTAACGTGATACAATGGGAGTTTGATGTATGTAATAAACGTAAAGTAACATCTCATTTTTAATATATTTAAGCGAAATTGTTAGCTTTATTTTAGATCAAAACCTTAATTTAATCAACCTAAGTTAAAGTTGTTATACACGGATAATATACACTAGCCGGATAAGGGGAGGAAAAGTGTCATCCACGAGTTGTCTATGGTAATAAGTCGTTCTGAAATATATACCAAATTATAATCAATTAGCAATGCTGTTAGTATGAAAATCATAAAATACTTACTATATGTTATTTTATTGTACCTCCTAAAAGCTACACCTCTTATTTCTTTTATTTCTACAGATCAAAATACAAAGCAGTTTCTTATTTCAGAATCATTTCGCGAACAAACGAAAGCCTATTCCTAGGGGACTCTGAAATTCAATGCGAAAGACATATTGCGATACTGAGACACAAAATTAAAATGAAAATGTTTGGAATTTTGTTCTATCTTTTTCTATATATTTTTTGTCTACTGATATTCTTCGCTGCTATTATTTGTATTGGCTTAATAACTATAAAAAATATAAAGTCGCTGGTTTCTTTTACTGTTCTTCGTAAGGAAATCTTAGCAATATCGGAAGTCATATAACTGAACAACAACAGTAAAGAGAAAACCATGAGAACATTAATTTACTCATAGTTTTTTTTTTAAATAATACAGTCGAACTGAGAACCTTCTCCTTTTTGAAGTCGGTTAAAAACGGAATTGGCGATGCAGGTAAAATTATTAATTTGTATTAATATACCCTAAGCCTATAATAATAATTCGATGTTTAATTTCAAATGTCCAATCATATACAGTAAAGTCCCGATTATCCGGATCTCCGTTATCCGGATTTGCCATTATCCGGATCTCAGTTGTCCGGATTTGCGATTATCCGGACTATCAATTGTGGTCAAGTTAATTTGTGATTTACGGCTACAGCAGACTAGCTGCTTTTAGCATCAACGTTACACGTTTTGACGAGCGTTTCGTCGCCACATCTAGCTTCCGAAAGGCAGCAAAATTATTATCGAGCGCGGATTCTAAAGGTAGCATGTACGTTGAAGTATGTAAAGAAAAAATCTTAAAATTTTTAAGTAATTTTTTCGTACATTAAATTTTCCGGAATTTTGATTATCTGGATGCTTAGCGACAACAATTAGTCTAGCTAATCAAGCCTCCGCTGTTTTTGTTAAGTAGTAAACACAGTACTAAGTAATATAATACGGTGGCGTCGGGTATGCGCGGTGTCCGCGCTGCGAATACCTTTATCGAACGCCGACGCTAGAAAAACGCTAGTGTGAAAAACCCCTTACCAACACGACCTTTGACATGCAACGTATCATCACGCTCCCTCGAACGCAATATCATATTGCACTGCAATATTGAAGTAGTTGCAGTCGACATCTATATAGAACACCCAGAGAAACTCATATATTCTAGAAACGCGTTTATGTGTACAGATATTATTGTGATAACTCACGCAATATTAAACGTAAAAGCGGACTTTCCTTCACAGTGTATAACTTGAGCTCATCAGACGTAAATAATCTTCTTCGACTAGTATGATTGGATCTGTGGATAGAAATGTTTGCGCGTAATTTGGTTAGTAACATTACAAGCTTTTATTCCCTATTTAATCCATTTAAGAGATTCATTTTCAAAAACCCTTCATAATTACTTACTTTCAATATAAATAAGCTTTATAAATTAATTAATTCATCCAGCTTACACAGTGATGCTGCCGAAGTAGACCAAAACGAGTTTAACCACCTTTAAGTTTCACAATTATTTTTGTTACTAGGCCCGTACTATAATACAAAATTCAAAATTCACGTAGATATATTTAACTTCACTACAAATATTGTTTTAAGAAAATAAAAATAAAAACTTGAGAAAAAATTATCTCCTTTTGTAACCTGGAATTTCGACTCTTAAAATGTCTCAAGAAAACTTTATTACATTTAAGCAATCTTTGTTAATAGGTGCCGCCGACGATCTTGGAAAACTTCCTCAGCAAGATAGAAGAGGGCTACTGCAAGTTCCACAACCCATACCATAACAATCTACACGCCGCTGACGTCGCTCAGACTGTGCACTACATGCTCTGTCAGACTGGACTCATGGTAAGTCAATAGAAATTGCTATCAAGCCGCAAATATTACACATTAAATAAGCCTTAGAATCTCTCGATCATAATCGGCTATCTTCGGATCTGTAGTTCATTTCCGACGCACAACACTATCAAAATTATGTATTAAGAGTTGATACAACATATTTTTGCACGCACGTTACCTATACCTATTATACCTATTGTTTTGCTAAATTATAGTAGTATTTATTAGTAACTCTGGTTGATAAATTTGCGATGAAATACCACACAGTATTTAATGACGAAGCTCTACGATGACGCTCTCGGCCAAACAACTCTTTTCTAATGCTCGATATGTACTAGTTAATCAATACACATGTGGACGATTACACTTTCATCTACGTGTCTAAATTATGCTCTTAAATTAAATGGTCCTCATAACTATGAAGTTAGTTATACGGCTGATTTACATGTGAGGCGACCATCTTAGTCTCCAAGATTGACAACGCATCTGAGATCGGCTTTATAATTATAGATCCTCTGTTCTATATTGAGTTGATTCCATATGACCACGTATGAAAGTGGACAGACGGACTGCAAACTCGTTAACTTCAATATTATTAAAAAATATATTTAAACTAAACTAAACTTAAGTAAAAGAACTGAATCCTAACAAATCTTTTTGAGCTTTATAACTTTATCATTCTGCCCAGTAATTGTATGCACACAACAACAAGAAAACTAACAAAGGATTTACCAAAACATAATATTTCTTCGGACGGAACCAGGTACTCGTTTTGTAGTGTCATTAACCCTTTCAGAAGTGGCTTATTTCAATAAGGCTTTTGTTCAATATTTGTGCGAATCCTATTCATCTTTGTGAACCATTGACTTGAGTATATTGTATTTACCGAGAAATTTCCAGCTGTTATTCTGCTTGGCTCGGAGCGGTGCTGTTAAGAAATTCACGAAATGCGAGGAAAAGAAAATGTTTCTCAATTTGTTACAGCGGGAATTTGTTTCTACAGGCGTTGTATTGGGTTGCACAGGTTCAGACTCGATAAAATATCTTATATTTAATATAAGAGTAGTATAGAAATAGTACAATATTTAGGATGTGATTGTATATCCTATATTTTTTAAATGGCTTTGTTAAAAAATCTTTATAAAACACATCTTTCATAAAGTTTGGTTTAAAACGTTAGCATACGCTTATGGAGCGTGTGGCGTGCTGCAAACTGAAAACCACAATATTAATGTGCCAAATAATCTCTTTGTTTTATAATACGCTTTTTACACAGCGTTTGTTTTAATGGCCTGTTCAAACTTTCTTTCTGTGAGAATCGTGACATGAAATTCGTGAAATTAGTGACAATGAATAGTCGGATTAAGTACTATTTCAAACGGTGTGAATTAAGGTTTAGCGCTCCCTTTAGAATAACAAAAGGAGTACAAAGGCCAATAACACACAATCCCAGTAATATTTTCCCTACCTGCGCTGTTTCTAACTCAATTCGTCATTTTTCTCCTCGACTGAGCCAGAACAATAACGTCGACGGATCACGTCTTGAAAATATCACGGAAAGAAAATTGTCCCACATTTTCTAGAAAACCCGACTTTCTGGTATTCTGCAGAAACTACAATTGTTATATTCAGAAATAAATATAATAAAAGCATAATATGCACTAAATGTACGTCTACTAGATACAAACAATTGAAATCGTCAACTTACTCATTTTCCCGTTCAAATAAAATGCTGTAGATTATTGTTCGTATTGTACTATTTCGACATTACTTGTTATTTTCCAACGTAGCATCCTTCGACAGTGATCACCTTTTAGAGTTTTAAATCAGGAAAACGTTTATATCACATCATATCAAATTTATATAGATAAAGTAACATAGGCATCTTTTCTAATATTTCCTGGTTGTAACATGTCCGATCGATTTTTTTAGGTCTTTCCTAGCCCGGACTTCTATAAGTAGGATTGCTACATAATATTCAAAAGTAGAACAAGACGTTCTTTTTCACAAATGCTCAACCATTCTTTTTCATCTATTGATTTTTTTCAGTTTCAAAGTCAATCGTAGCATTATATCACTTCGACATCTTTCTATCGCAGACTGCGCGTTCAGTTCATTTTCAAAATGTTGTAATATAGTATGTATATATACAGAAGATATAAATTTGCAATTTATAACTAGGAAATAATGTTTTCATAACAATATTTTGAACTACACGTCAGGATTTATCTTATACGCAAGAAAACTCTATTAACATTTCGAGAGCTCTGACATATACGGAATAAGTGAAGCATAAAAAGACTCCAGTCATTTTATGATGAAAGGTTAAGTATAAGTAAGCTTTTTGTCTGAGACCATCCTTTTTGTGAAGTATCTCCTATAATCTACAATCTTCTTTTATGTTTCCGTCCGTAATAATATTGTGCGTAGGTCAATTAATGCCGGTTATTAATATAATGAATCTTTTAAATTTTTGCCTACCAAAGATCGAAGTTTGATAACGTCTGGTACCCTTTAATTGTCAAAATTGCGATCTTTAGTAAGCTTAACATTAGACAGATTGATTTATTAATAACTATCGTAAGTCGATCAACAAAACAAACTATGATTAGTTCCTTTATTTATTTATTGGATTACTAACATTAGAAACAATTTTTACAATGACAGGTTTAACATAGGGTAATTGGATACATTCTAATTGTTCTTACATTTATAGGTAATCACATCATGCGTTAATTAAATATTTATGTATTTTGAATTTACACATAGATAGATAGATTGATGTCCACAATTATACAATACAAAAACAATAATATGAATAATACATGGAATGTCATATAAGTTAAATTAAATAAAATATTAAACAATTCAAATTAAAGATTTAAATAATTCTTTGCTATTAATTAAGATAAGTCAATATTATTTAATTTCGTCAAAAAAGTAGTGAGTTTATTGATATGACTTGACGTGATTGACTATATTTTGGTTATATATTTATTATTTTTTTAAGTAAGTAATAAAAGATAAAAAGACAACAACTATAATCACAGCATATTCTATATTTCAATAAAACCTTAACAAGAACAAACTTAATCTAAACATGAGTACCTAAATTCATGATCCATGTAATAGCAAGTTTAAATATTTGATACTTCTAACAACATTTCAATTATTTTGGTATTACACGATAACACTAAACCAGTGCATCGTCGTCTTCCGTTAAAACGTTATAGTTTTATTATTCCTGTGTTCCCGCGGGCGATGAGCTTCGTATAAACAAAATGGCGGTTGAAAACTAAAGCCTTCGTAGGGCAGTTTCGAGACGTAGCCACGTGGGGCGCTGGCTTCGTTAGTTCCTTACTACGCCGCTACCCAACCTGGCGCTGGCGTCACCGGCGGCGTACGCGCATCGCTACACTCCCACGTACGATCTCCCTTTGTAAACACTTCGAAATCGCCGCGTGCAAACTTTCCAGTTTTCTCCGGACTTTAATGGATTGTTGACAAGATGAAGGTCCTGAAAGTGTTGTGACAACTGTGCTAGTGACGTACAGGATTATACGAATATCGAAATGACGAAAACGAAGTTGACTAAAGGCAGCGCTCTCTTTCACAGCGCGAAGGTAAGTGCGGATACGATAAAGTTTGTTTTTGTGCAATTTTATGACTTAACCATGTGTTAATTAGTCATTACGCGTGAACTGCATGTTAAAACTGTATCAAGCGTACGCAAATTAATTGTCTCTTCTCAATTTATGTATTTTTGTATGTAAATATACCATAGGATGGTAGAGAAATGAGGGGCTTTTGTTTTTTGATTTGATGAGAAACTTGTAATACAAAACCTGCTTGTTATAAGAAGAAAGCTCATTATTTGTCCGAATGTCCGCATAAAGCAACGCCGTGTAGGGTAATTCGATCCGGGCCGGTTCGTGGGCCGTGAATCTCGAATCTCGATTCCTCCCGCTCCCGAGCCTTTGATTTAAACCACGCTGTATAAGGAATAACGATAAATCAGTTTTGAAATCCTTTGTAGTTTAGTTTGCAGGTGTGTTTGTCAAATTATTTGAGGGATTTTAGACTAGTGTTATCATGGAATTGATGTGTTTGTTATGTAACGTGTACTCACTATTAGGTTTGAAGGGTATCGTTTACTATACGTAAGTTTATCTTTATATCAACAGACATCGTACGTGTCAGACACAGCTCGTTACAAAAAATATTGTACAGAAAAGTACGATTTTGTCTGATAGGATACTTTAAATGACGATAGATATAAATAATGTCTAAATCTGACGACCTTTCAAACTTTAA
>DWRA01003130.1:0-12610 GCA_018250295.1 Spathilepia clonius
CCTTGTCGTGTGTAATGAATCTAATACAACTTGTCACTATATTCAATATTAAAGTAGGAAAAGATCCGAGATGTGCATGTTACTCTGACAAAGAGGATAAGAGAGACACTTTTTTGCCGACACAAATCTCCATTCCCATTTGAATACTTGATATTACATTCCATTTCTCATTTAAAATTTAAGAACTGCGGTCGAAGCGCTTTGTGTCTACTTCGTTTCAAGTGAGATGTAAATTGTCTTGAATGTGAATTTGGAAACTAAGGGTACAAAGTTCCTGTATCGATTGAAAGGTTTTGATACATAAGCACATTTAGCTCATACTTTCATGTAAATCAAAAACGATGTATTTAACTTTTCTCTTTTTGCAACATACATTTATGTACATAATATATGTCCATGTGTATGACTTTTTATTAAGGCTCGAATGGTGTACATGCTCCAAACCCCAAGTACGAGTTTAACCTGAAATTAAATTCATATTTCATAAATTTGCACACTCCACACGACCAAATTTTAATACAAAAACCATGTAGCATCATTCATTACTTTGAGTTACCTGTAACCGCAACATTTTGTTTCCCGGTGTATTTTGAGCGAGGGAGTTGCTCGATTTATACTCTTGTTATCGGGAAATCAATATTGTTGTGTATCACGTAATGAAGCTGGTTTTAATAGATACTGTGACCTGAAAGATAAAGTTCGTCGTTATTAATAAGCTTAAGTCAAGTCTATTTCGTTTGTATGTTAATTATTAAGTTCTAAATGTTTTGTAATTAAATCATCTTGAGAAAAAAACGCTTTATACGCTCACAGCCTGATGCTAGGATTCACTGTATCGTGGGTACCACGGACACACATAAAGATGACCAGAGTCAGAACTGAAATGTAAATTCATCATTTAGATGTCTAGCTGGCCAGCGATCGAACCCGGAACCCTTAATATATCAGATTGATATGGTAACCACACGCGGGTCGAACTTAACTTCAATTGCTTGAGACTTCTCCAGAAAGTGTGCGAACAACCAATTTTTTATCAACCTGTATATTGCTGATGTCTCGACTATAGCTTCAAACTTTCTCATTTCTAGAAAAGATTAGTGCCTAGCAGCAAATCAGTAATTGCTTGACGATAAATAAAAGCTTATAAACGCCTATAGGAACGACTGTGAATCCAATAATTAAGTTTTGTGTGGTATTGTTGTATCTAATGAGTTTTCTACTACAATAAATACCAAATGAGAATCTGCTTGTTCAATTGAACCGATAAATAAGGCTAGACCCTAAGCAACAGCATATTCCCCTCGTAAATACGGTGTCGATTCTAATATATTACGCGGGACCAACTTCGAAGCCGCAGTCAAAGTTTATCGCCTATTAAACCAAAACTGTTTACTGCAGGATCAGTTCAAAAGTCCAACCGAGTAACTGCACCAGTTATGCGATTAACGAAATACGTGCAACCGAGACACTGTACCAGATTATTAGGTACTGAATTGGAATCTTAGAAGAGTTGTTATATACATATAGCACCAATCGTAATTACACTTGACTAATAGTCTCCGGATGTTAAAGATAGTTAAGTGAAATACAAGGAATTTTATCAGTATAAAAATATTTTACCCAAAACCATCATGTTCTGATGTATAGCAGCAATGTTTGCACTGATGTTATTTGATCTGCATGAAGCCTTCGAGATTGGTCATATTATATTCAGGGGGTTGGCTGACCTTTTACTGGTAAGACAGGGTGAAATATGTTTTCTCCTTCTATTACAATAAATAACTTAGCTCTTCACGTATTTCTCTTCTCATCGTGCTGATAGTTTAATTTTTACAGCTTATATCACAATGATGTTTCGATTTTGTGTTACTTGGTTTCACAAAACTAAGTAATTATATTTGTATCAAAATAAGTTTCGAGTAACGCATATCTGAATAAACTTAGAAAGTAGCTAAGTACAAAAATTTCAAGTATAATAAATTTTCTTCAAAAATATTTTTTCTTGGAATATAATAACCGTATAGTATCTCATTTTATCCGTATCACAACAAAACGAGGAACTTGAAAGGTCTCAACAAGCAACACAAATTAAATAAAGCTCATATTTCTCTTTTGATAGGCAGATGTTGCTGAAAATAATTGGATAAAACGATGAAATACTATCAGCGCGTCCACACAATTTCCCTTCCATTATCGTTCAAGTAATCAGTCTTGGTTTAATGTACACCAATTTGGTTTTTTGTTTAAACATTGTATATTTATATACTTCAATACAACAGACAAGTTTCGTTCACGTTCCTGCTCGCAAATGCCCTTGAGCATGGATTATAATTATCTTACATGAAGAATTTTCAATTATAATGAGTAATGGGAGTAATGTCCCGATTTTGACTCTCTAAATCGAATTTAGTTCAGCTGCGTCAGAGATTTAAGTAAACAAAAAGTCACGGGTCATCAGTATATATTTTAATTGCAATTGTGTCTTTTTTTTAAGTTATTTTAAAAACTCAAACAGTAAGACAAATTTGTATGTTTGTTTGTTGTAGGTACGTGTTTATATTTAAAAAAAAATAATCCTTAAATTCAATTCACTTTCGTTTTAATGATGATGGTATATACGATCAATATCTAAATATTGGCACAGAGAGTTCGTACAACACATTACACGGTTTAGAAATTGTTACATCGATTATTCGCAATCTGTGTTTCCCCCGAAGAACGTGCAAACCAATTCCACGAAAGTAATTACAAATCTAGTTTCTATACGGATCTAACGCTAACCAAATAGTTTATATTGTGTATGGAACACTAATTTTGGAGAAGCGTACGCTTAGTTTGGAACAAGTTTCTACGGTGCCGTCGTGAGGAGGATGCTTTATAGGTATCCCACAAGGGCGTGTTTTGAGACTGTTACTGTTTGTTGTCAGTAAATTTCCTAATAATTTAAACGTTGTAATTTTTGTTTTTAATCCGAATCGTTTAAGATTTTTTTACTTGTGGAAGTGTTTCTCTACTAAACGAGTGATTTGTTCGTTTTTTGTAGATAACACAGAATTTAAAAATATTTTTGGACCGTAATAGGCATATCTAAGCAAGTCGTGTACTAAAAAGGTTAAGTAATTGATATAAAAGAATGTGAAATTAATTAAGTATTTTGTATGCAAGTCAAAAATTACATACTCTATAGATACGGCGTTGACTCGATAATACCCATTTAAATATTTAAACAGTAAGCTTATCACCGAAATAATTAATTTAATTGTAAATATTTGGCGATGAAAGTATGTAGCTATTAAATGTAAATTAACATAAAACACATATGAAAATTAATGCTGCAACTAACACTAAGATACGAAAAAGGTTAAAAAAATTAATATTTCAGTAAAACAATTTTGATATTGTCAAACTAAATATATTGAATAATACAGTAAACATCGTACTAAATTTGTCCTGCGCCATAGCTATTGCGTAAATGCAAGACGTTATTTGAACTGCACTTTGATATAACAACAGACCGATCTGAGGTTTATTTATTATGGTCTAAGTATACTCGTGAAGTATATCTTATATAAAGGGCTATTTAAAAATTGAAGTACTTCATAGTACGATAACTAAATATATATAATATATGATCCCATGACTTTAACATTATCCAACTATCGAGCTAGTTTTCAAGTCGCTCATGTGACTTTTTAAGATACTGCTATCAAATGATAACAATTAAGACCGATTCCTCAACGTGCCTTCCATAACACTTATCTGTATGAAAACTCAAATAAAGTTTCTAAAACTGACTACATGCATTATCCATATTTATGTAACAGAAAAAGGTTTTATTTTTATTTACCAAATAAATATATCAAAATTCAATTTAAATTCGCTACTCGGGTATGCAAAAAGCGTTTCAAGTATGTACATATTTTCACCAAAAATATCTCCTCGAGCGTTACTAAAACAAGCTTTGATAGTTTGCCTGTCTCGCTCTTGTATCGGTAACACAATATACGGATAGCGTTTCGCTTCCACTTCACAAAATGAGATTTCGAGGATGCTACCTCACAAAAAAGAAACGACTCGTTACCGACTTGTTTTATCGTGGATCTATACATGGCAGACGGTGAAAGATTCGCTCTTAGAATAATCTTATACAATTCAAGTATAGTACAAACATTTTTGGCAAACTGTGTATTTGTAAAGTCGTTCATCTATCAGATGTTACATAAGATATTTACTGTATCAGGTAAGTGGTTGTAACATAATGTAAAATAGTAAATTTTGATGAAATAAGAAAAACATATTTCCAAATAATTAAAATAAATCTATAATACAATTATTGTTTTGGTAGTTTACCTCCAAACAAATTTATGACATATCTTAACTATCTCGTATATCTTCGGTATGTTCTGGTGCGACAAGTCCTGTCGCCGCTATTCCACTTTCCTCCGAATTTCCTCTGTTCTTCTCAACGGTGAAATCTCAGTTTTGGGACTCGGCTATTTTTAGTTTACCCCTTTTTGTGTGAATAGTTCAAATTGTTACAATTCGCTCTGTACTAGGACGGGATTAAAGAGGTTCCCTTTGCATAAAGGTTCGATTTGAACCATAAAGAAATTTGCGCAACATCGAGTTTGCGTTCATTATTTTGACAACTTCAACTAGGTTTTAATATACTATGTGAAACTCGTTAAATGGCCTTAAGGATTTAAATATAGGTTGGTTGATTCGTGTCAAAATATGTTTTTATAATATTTATTAAAATACTGTGACTTCTTTAGAAAGGAAATCACGTGAAACAGGCTTCTGCAATGTTTTGTCACTGGTTATTTTATTTGGTCTTTTAATTTTAGAATCGCTTGCTGTAAATTCCATATTTTTAATTCCAGTATCAGCAGCAATATATGAATGATTTACTTTATATATATATGCAAGGAGGGGCAGCTGCTCTCCCCCTCTAGAGATTCGAAACTCGTGTTACACGTTTAACTTCTACCGTTTGGCGGCACCAATGGAGACAGCTGAATAATTGCAAAAACTGTTTCAGACACCAGCGGCCCCCATGGGAGACTGGTTAGCGACGCTCTTCATACGTCATGTACAGAAAGAAAGTTAATATGTGTAGGTTGCTTACGTCAATATAGGTAAACTCATGCGACACGGTGATGTTCGTGACATGAAAGCGAATATGCGTGGTTCTAACTTTAACACAGGAGCGTAACTTAGCAAGATTAAGTTAAACATGCAGGGTACTTGAATATCTGAAACTTTACCATAGTTGACATAGTGTCGAACTGTATTGACGAGAGTAACGAGATTTCAAAGTTACCAAAAGCTTAGCGGTAAGTATTATCGTGTGCTAAACTATAGTTACGTAAAGATCGGTAGGTGAAGTGGCCGAAAGAATCTACGTTTTAAAAACTATACTACGGTATACTGTAATATTATTTTACAGGCACATATGAAGACAACGACAAGAATTTGCCGTTTACATTACCCCTAGTGTTCATTAACTGATGCTTCTTTAACGAGGCTCGAGTATTAATATAATACTTCATACAAGTTCAGTCGCATGCATGTGGATGTTACTTTATCTAAATTAACAATTTATTTTGGGCAACTTTTACAAGACAGTAGTCTGTTTTAACTATATTTTTAGTAAGAACAAGCAAAGAACATTCTTGGACGTTATACATTCTCATGACTTGATCTTGAACGTGATTTGATCTCCACCTCGACACGGGTATCTATAGGGAATATTCAACAACGACTAGTAATTATTATAAAAACAAAAAAAACACAATTCCAAAATAAATATAGCCTATGTCACTCCCACAATTTTGACGAAATCAACGACACCTAATATGTTAAAATGCGTCAAGCTGTTTGGGTCGTAGGGCGTGTCAAAAAAAATGAGACATATAGTCATCACCCGCTACCACCCACAGTCGGATAAAAAATACGAATAAACAAATGCTATCTACGAAAAGTTTGAAGCTATTCTATTTCGGCGTCGCAATTGTAAATTCGTTTGAGCTCCCTTGGAGAATATCTTCGTAGATCGATTCAAAGTCTCGAGTTGCTAGTTTCGATAGTATCGTGGTATTCTAACGTTGAACAGAGTTTACCGGTCGACCGGGTCGCCGTTTGACCTCTGACCTAGTGCGCATAGGTAATGTATGAGAAACTTGGTTAGCGCCTTTTCTCAACTTTCTTACCACCGATATAATGAAAAATGCAGTCTTGTGCACGTTGATCTCTCGTTACGTTTTTTCTATAAATGAATTTTAGAGGGAACCGTTGTTTGACTGTGTTTGTCGAGAGAACTCTCAAGATATGATTTGAAAAACATTTTTTTTTTGTTACAAGCCTTCAGTAGAACTTATGTTTCTGAAGAACCATAAGAACCAGAGACCTTTCAATAAGTGAAAGTAGATAATAATTTAGTTACTATATAAGTATTTATAATTTTAATGCATCATTTCTACATTTGTTTCACCTAATCCTTGGTGAACCTGACTCCTACTACATAAAAGACTGATACAATTAACGCTCCGCCATGGGATTTGTTAAAAAACTTAATTAATAATAGATATGACGTTATATTAATTTGTAGAAAAAATATACGAATCTACTTGTACATACATAGTAATATCGAATAAATTTATTCTAACTTTATGTTGCGTCACAAATTAATAAATATTACTTAATAGATATATTATAATAACAATTACGTCACTCGGGTACATAATCTAGCTAAATTAACATTTTAATATTATTTCCAAATGCAACTTGATTTATAATACATAGTTGGCAATCGTTGGCGTGACGCGAATTAGGCAATAAGTAACTGATTATATTAACAGTAGTTATTTACGCAGTAGCAGCTACCAAATAGCATATTAGGCAAATAATTAAAATTTGTGCAGGGTATCGCTTCGTGTCTGCGCTATTATCACTATATTATACGTATTCGATATTGTTACACAATATGAAGTTAATTGTAATAGCGGTTTTTATGCGATAGTGAAATCGAACATTGATAATGTGGTTTTTTGTAACACAATGCATAGCATTAGCATGTATCGTTCGTACGCCACGTTATTGGTTTTTCTGTTTAAAAATTTATGTAACAATGTTACATGGTTCAATTGTTTTGGTTAAATCCATTTTACGGCTTGACTGCCGATCCGATTGATCAATTGTAATAATTGACACTGATTTTATACCTCGATTAGTTGTGAATTAAATAACATTATTTATTACCGTAAAATACCCGGTACGTACATACGTTTATGTGTGTACTAAGATATATGTATATCGTATTGATTTTCTCGGCATGAAGATAATATTATTACAATTGTGTTCAGTAAATGATAACAGTTAATTGTATTTGAACATGACAATTTAATAACTGTACCCTCCATTATACTTTGTCAACTAAATGTTTTATTTTATGCAATGTTTAATAGAATCAAATGTTTTCAATTTAAAAGGTCACTCTATATTAAGGCAACACTAGTTGCGATAACGCGGTGGTCGAAGGTTTTCCTTTAGAAATCGCCACTATCAACAACTTCCCACAAACAGCTGCGCCCAAAGTTACAAAATCTGCGCATCGTTATCCGCACATATTACAAATTGTTGGTGTGTGTGCGTGCTTGCGCCTGTGTGCGTGCCGTCGTTTCGTCATCAATCAACTCGCCCGGACTACTAGCAACGGTTGCAACTGAAAGGAACTCGCACAATAGCTCATCTAGGCGTACAGGACCGTTTATAACCACAGTAAAAGCTATATTTGGAGGCATGGCGATGTCTGATGACCGTCCGACGAAACGTTGGTTGCAATCATTAGAGCTGCCGACGCATTATTTGCAATTCGACGCACTATTTGAGCTAGCTATGTGACTCTTTGCAACTAATTGCAATGGAATTCGTTTGAATAAAACAGGCGTAAATACTATCTATATGAACATTTCTTATCAATCCTAGATAATATTAGAATCCTACCTGAGGTCGACCATAGATGTGTTGGTACCACTGAGGACTAAGTTGGAATTCCTCGAATAAGTATCGCCCTTCAAATCGAAATATAGCGGCGCCTAATACTATTGTTATTAGGCAGAAATAGATGTGGCAGTGTTATTACCGGAGTTACATTATAAAAGGTATGTTATATTGTTATGTAATATAACCATCTATTTCAACCGTCTCAATTAAAGCTCAACTCAAAATAACTACTTTTCGCCGCCCTTAAAAAGCTTGTAATCGGATAATTTTGTTGTCTACGTGTCCGTTTAAATTTTGCTTGGTCCGTAGCATAAACTCGTTCGATTTAAGGCTCCTCACATGCTTCAATATGCTGTATGCACGCTTCTGATGCACGGCTCAAAATTAACCTGCGAACATCCTCTACTGTCTAGTGTACTTACGGTAGAACTCACTCCGCCATGAACTAATGTTGCTTTCTGTATACGCGGCCTAACAAAAATATCCACGGAGTTACAAGATGGTCCATGATTTCACTTTTGATTATCTATGTGACTTATTTGATTCCCACAACATATTATAGTACTTAAAAGGTGATGATTTGTCAATTGTCATAATCAACAAATTGATTAATGTGTTTGTACAGATGACCCGTAGTTACAATTAAACGAATTTGTTACGGCAACCCTGCTTTGGCAATCGTGAAATCTAATTCATAAATGGTAATGGTATAATGGTAATATTTGGTTTGCTTAGAAATTATGCGTGAAACCGATTGTGAACGAAAATCTTCGACACAATATACAAATTGATTAGGCTTCGATAAAATGTTTTAAAAATGCATTTATTTATATTTAGCGTAAATTGTCATTCAGTGAACATATCATTATCTTTGCAATTAAATTTGTAATTTGAATTGCTTTGCAAAAATTATCATTAACTTGGTAATTTCATTTTATACTACCAAATTATAACTAGTAAAGAGAGAATAATGTCACAATGGTACTGCTTGTATGGACATTTTCAACATCATCAGATTGTTTCAGATGAAAAATCTTTAATGCTTTAACGTAGATTCCGTCTAGAGCGTCTTTTGCGCATCCTAAGGAAGCTCATGTTTATGCTTCAAAAGTTTCCCGGGTTCGTTTCACATCTGCAAGGACATCAATCAATCGCATGAAAACGGAAAACAGCTGCGGAGAAATGCCTCAAGGCCAATAAGATGTAGATGGAGTTTCATCTCCACGAGTAGTTCGTTGAAGGATATACTTAAATATCACAAAGAACACTCCTCTAAAATATTTATCGCTGTAAAGCTGATCCAAGTTTTTCACAAAAGGTTTTTGTACACAGTGGAATTGGTTAAGGATGTACTGGAACACTAATTGTGATAGCAAGAATATCGTGTCTAACATTACATTTAAATACTCACTCTACTGTACTATCTTTTGTCTACTTGTTTCCTCTTTGTCTTTCTTCTTGCTCGTGTCTGTCTATGAAAATTATATCCAAAATTGTATCTATTTTTTTTAAATAATGCGTGTTTACATAAATGTTACTCTCAAGTAGTGGCCTTTTTTAACTCACTAACAGATGGCGCTGTACAAATTTAAAGTAATAATCTTGTCATACTTAAGTTATTATGTTTTATTCCTTTTCTCCTTTTTTATTTTCTCGTCCTTTAATGTACTTGTTCTCGAAACAGTCGTCTTAAGGTTTAACTTAACGGAACGACATTTACTTTATGAACTTCATGCTAAAACGAACTCTATTATCCAACTCGAACTACTTACGAATAATTTTCCTTCAGTTAATAACATACTTTTCTTTCGTGAAACTTTCTGTGAAGTCTAAGACACGTCAGTTTGAAGTAGAAGGACGTTTGTACGGGCAGTAGGTATGCTATAGTTTGTGACTTCAGCGAACTTCTGACTGCTGAGTGGCGGCCTTTTAAGATTCAAAAGAAGATTTGATATATATTCTGTTTAAGTCACCAAGTTTATATTGCTCGTGAATTTATTTATAGATACTGTTAATTATCACTTGCTTTAAGTTTGAGGGAAACATGAGAAAACCTACACACCTGAGAGTCCTATGGAAAAAAGTTCCCAGAGGTGTGTGTAGTCTACCGTCCAGCAATGCCACAGTCATGAGTTGACGGCAACGAAAGATTGTAAATGTCTAATCATTTCAATACTCATCACGATTGATTTACAGAACATATATATATATATATACCTACATACACATATATATATATATATACTTGTGTACTTATGTAGCAAGAAATATAAGTGCTATTGATATCTTTGCGATAGCAATAAATGTATAATATAATTATAACAAACGAACTTCTCAGATGTGAAATTCAATGATTACTAAATTAGGTCGCTTTATTCGAAGATTTCGTATAATAATATATTTGATGCTACAGTTAAACAAGTTTCAATTTTAACTTCATGCGAGTAGGCTAGAAATTCGCGTTTAGTAAAGTCTGGTGTAGTTGCGAGCTACGTTAGGTCTACGCTCTCGCGGCAGTTTTGATGAAGCGGCTTAATTGTACCAAACCACTCGAGTTTTGGCTCGTTTGTGTTTTAAATGACGCTTTCTACGCTCATAGTCTTAGATTAGGATTCCCTGTATTGTATATGGCCATGAGCACACTCCAAAGTAAGTACACAAGTGTTTGGACTCAAATAGAAATATAAATTTCATAATGTAGAAGTAGCAAACGAGTATGCAGTCCACTTCAGGGTAAGTAGCTACTGCCGCCAGGAACATCTGTAATCAACCCTAAAATGTTTAGAAGTCCTACCTAAATTTGGCCATGGACGCGTTGCTACCACTGGGGGCTAAGTTAAAATGCCCCGGATAGGTAAGTCTTGCTCACCACACCCCGCAAACCAGAACGCATCACCACTTAACAATGTTGCCGTAAGGTTGAAAAGGTGTAACGGTTGTATCTCTCTTGCGACCGTTACTCCAAAAGAGGCATCACTGTTTGTTTATAATTTTTTTAAACATGGAACAGCTCAACGTTTTCAATCTAAATTATGAATTGTTACCACGATCCTCGTAAACACACTGTTCTATATTCGTATTTGTGTACTTGTCTCGTTTTTGTGTATGAAAGTTTCGTTTAATTAAATAATGCTGATTAAAAATTACATTTCAAATATATATTTTTTTGTGCACGTAAACAAAAATGTCGTGTTTGAGTTTTTAAAATATCTCTAGGTATACTTTTTATTCGTATATTTTTATTGAACACGATCCTCTTACAAAAACGGTTTTTTTTTTCATTTCGTTCTGTCTGTTCGCGCCGCGGCAAACAAACAATTAAATCTACGCACAGGTGGGCTAGTAAAATATTTTATAACATCATCGATAAAATTTAGATTATTTTTTTTCTTGATATTCATAATTAAAGGTACGTAATGTAATACAAATTTAATGCTATAACCGGGCCAATGTATCAAAAGTTTGTCTCGGGTCACATCTACAAGAGCGGGGAGCGGAGGCCTCTACAATACCCGGGCAGACTTCACCGGGGAAATTCGAAAACTTTGTTTTAATTAGTTGTAGTATTTTATACACCTTTTTCGGGGCTTTGTAACACTGAAATTATTCAGTTTCTAAAACTTTGTACTGAATATATTTCGGCGATCATTGAGGAAATTCCCCGGCAATTGCTCCAATTTGAGCTTTATGAAAATTTGAAATGTTTTTGTTTGAAATTAGGAAAAATATTGGTTGAATGAAATATTTGTCGAATGTTGTTCTCATAGATGTCCTTGATGCTAGATGCCACTTATTATAACGTAGACTGTAAGGTCGTTTGCTACTCCTACATGAATTAAAAAAAATAAGCTTTATGTGACTAATTTGATGATAAGTTCTTACTACCAATAGACATTGTAATCATTCCCAGACATAGATTAGAAGCATTCTAACACATCTGAGGTCGGCTACAGATGCTTTGATGGGGTATCAATTGGTAAGGACTAAATTGGTATGCCTCGGATAAGTATATTTCCCTTACCATACCCTTCGTACCAAAACACAGCAGCACACTACTATACATACTACTGCTATTAAATAGAAATATGAGTTATCAGAGAAGAATCACTAAGGGTTCTTTCACATGCAAGATGTACATACGTAGACAATCGTGTACTGTTAAAAGTGTTGTATTCAAAATTTTTTTTTCTTTTTCAGGTATTTTTGGTGGAATCTAAGTCACAGGAAATCCGAATGTATATTCTAAAATTTTTTTTTTTATGGAGTTTATTAAATTAAAAAAAAAAAGTGAAACTGATTGACTGATGTTTTACAATTATGAAATTTACCAATTAGCTGTTTGACTGATGTTTTGTAATTATGAAATTTAGCAACCAACATACCGGCCGCGCCCGTGTAGCGTCGGTTGCGCCCTTTACAAACCGCAATGATCACGAAATCAGGCAATCGATTATCATTCCACTCCAACCATGTATATAAAGGCGGTTTCTACACTCACGGCCCCACACTAGGATTCCCTGTGTCGTGGTTGCCATGGACACACACAAAGACAAATACACAAACACCCAGACCCAGAACAGAAATCTAAATTCATCATTCAGATTTC
>DWRA01003131.1:0-12609 GCA_018250295.1 Spathilepia clonius
CGTCATATATTAAATAGGTCTGCAGTGTACCTAATTTCACTGATACTCATCGAACTCTTATATTAACGTAAAATATAGTATTGCTGTTACTAAAGTTAGTCACATATAACTATTGAATCACGAAGAGTCAAAACCATAGATTTCATCTGAGATTTCATGGAGCAAAACTAACTTGTATGTGTATTTTTTTGAAAGTGTTCATACTTGTCTAGAATTATATATATTAGCCTTATGGTCTAAGTAAAAATCTGCATGTTGACCTCCTGGACTCTACAGACATAAAATGACAAAGGGATAAAACTGAATTGCTTTTTCATTTACCACTTTTTACTAGTACTGGCAAAAACATTCTCCTTGGTACATTCACACTTGTTTGTAATTATACATACAAATATTAATAAAAATAGCTCCTACACTGGTATTTATATTCTCCGTACGATAAAGATCTATACATTTTTTAAATAAGTACGTACTCAAACTATTATTTTTCTGAAAGTTTTAACAAAACTAAACAATTATACAAATACCGTTCAATCGTTATCGTACCTTTCGATGGTTTCAAAATATTATCTATAAGTCTGATATTGTTAAAGTGAAAATAACATAAACAATTTAACATAAGACACATTTTTTGTTATCAAGATTGAATTTGTAATCAATTTTAGTGACAGTTGTTCAATGTTAAAATATTCAAATATTCCGGGAGCACACTTGAAGCCAGCTTCTGGCCGACATTTCAAAATGGAAATAGACCTTCATGCCTACAAGGGAAATCGGATTCGACATTTGGCACAAAATGATGATGCAAATTTGGTTAAAATGCCAAATATTACGCGCGGTTAAGTATCAATACGGTTGGTGCCCGCGTTTATAGATATTCGCAGGCTATCATTTTTATGTTATGGATCGCTTTTTGTACGTGAAAATACGCGTCAAACGGTTTCCACGGAATGGCTTGCGTATTTGTTATAAATACTTATGGAGGTGGAGGTTTATCTAAATGTGTGAATGTATATAACCAATTTTTTTTTAAATACTTCCTGTGCTACATGTGGTTGTGCAATAATTATGTGGAATTCTCTAGAAATAGTTAGTTGATATATGTCTTTACACTTAAAGAGTATAAAGGAAAGGATAGTGTTCCTCAGTATTACATCAATAATAATAAAATCGGCCAAGTGCGAGTCGGACTCGCAAGCGAAGGGGTCCGTAGCATTATCATTAAATAATAAATAAAATTTAACAGTTTTCCACTAAAAAAATAAGTTTGTTTTTCAAAGTGTTTGTATGAATTACAAAGTTATGTTACTCGGTTTTTGAAAAAGTGGTATATCTGAAAAACTGTTAACCGTGTATTGTTCGAACCAACATTCGTTGAAAGTTTTCCTTGACATCTACAACATATGTTTAATCCATTTTTTTTACTTTCTTAGTTTAAAAGTTAGAGGGGCGGACACACATTTTACCGCTTTGAAAGGGCTTATCTCTTAAACGATCGCCTTTGAGTAAAAATGGGTTTAGAAACCTCAATGTCATTTTTGATGACCTTTCTATAGACACCCCACACATTTATGTAAAATGAAAAAAAAAATTGAGTTTCAGTTCCATGTATTAGGCGCCACCCTACATTAAATATATTTTTTATTTTTGTACATAATTCGGAAAGCGTTTTACAGAATACACTTACCTACCAAGTTTCAACTCTGTAGTCTTAACAATTTCCGAATAAAGTGGCTGTGACATACGGACAGAAGGACAGATGGATGGACAGACAAACTTGACGAATCTATAAAGGTTCCGATTTTTTCCATTTGGCTACGGAACCCTTATAATCAAATAAAAACATTTATAACACAAAGTCAACTACTAAATAATATCACCATTCTATATACAATAATTTTCTTCTTAATGTCAAAACTAAATTTTATTTTTTATTCTACATAAAGTGGTGTCCAGAAGAGTTTTTAATTGCAAAATAATTTACAAATAAGTTATGGCTACACACTAATCAAAAGTTTACTTGGGTTTTTGTTTCAGCTGCGTGTTTTTTAAACTAGTTGTCGTCGTCATCTTTAACTCATTACTGTCCCACAGCTGGGCACGCAGCACCTCTCGGGGCAAGCAGGGTTACGCCATAGTCCATCCCCCTGGCCCAGTGCGAATTGGTAGACTTGACATACCTTTGAAAACTTTTTTCAAAGAACTTGTTAGTTCTTTAAAAAAAGTTAAGAAAAAGTATTTGAAAAAAAGTTATACACCTGTGAGGTGTGTAGGTTTCCTCACGATGTTTTCCGCACCGTTATATAAAGTAATTATTAATTTCTAATATGCACATAACTTCAAAAAATCAGAGGTAGGCCGACGCCTAGGGTCTGAATCTCGGGCCACTCGATTGAGAGGCTGTGATTCAATCGCTAGCTATCACCGCTTTTTAGTGATTCGAAGTAGTTATTAAGACAACTGCATCATTTCTAATACTATATAGACAACAAGAGATTAATATTTAGGATCAAGTAATGTTGAAAGTATATGTAATGTAATTTTTTTTTACACGGCATATTTGCAAAAAATAAGTTTGACCGGCTAGGCCTTTATCATGTAAGTTCCATTTGTACTACGACACGGCTCGCCACGTCAATTGTTACGCCGCCGCAACTGGCAATTTATAATGGATTGCTCAAAAGCGGTTCATTTTCACACTGTAGCAACATTCGTGAAAAATTGGGCTGGACGAATTTTAAAAATGTAAACGAATTAAATTCGCTATTTCTCCTGTCCCGTTTAAACATTGTATCATTCTAAACATTTTTTATTAATATTTTTTGTAAACTATGTGCATTGGACACGTATTAAAATAAATGTGGAAATTCGGATGTAGAAAAGAATATTATATTCAGCATAACGAAATTAATCACCGAACGGGAGACCAAGCCATATTTACAGCATACTCTTTACCAGGGTTTCTACCTCGAACTATGTAATAAAGAATCATGATCTTCTTTAAAGGCTGTAGAGCTAGTTAGTTTGATCGCGAAATACGCCTGCCGTACTCATTGCTAACGTAAAGCAGTTCTGCGTGTCAGCGGAAGGGTGTGGATGCTGGCTGACTTATATGAGGCAACCATCAACAAGGACATAGTCGCCTGATATATAAGTCAACTGGCATCCACGGCCTTCACCAAAACGGAAAAATGGTTTCACGTTAGAAATAAATGTGTGTGCATAATCTCGCTGTCGAAACACTGGTTCTACCACCTTCCAAATATCTTTTTTTATTTATTTCTGCCTAATAACAACAATATTAAACGCTACTGTATTCTGATTTAAAGGATATGCGAAGGAAGACATACTTATACGTTTCAACTTAGTCCTCAGGGGTAGCAACGCATCTGTGGTCAAGGTAGGTATGTGTAATCTTATCCGGCATAAATTAAAAATTCTCATGAGCGGCAGTTACACTCGCTATCAGGTTAACTGCATGCCTATTTGCTATTCCATCATATAAAAAAATATTATCAACTCTCAATAACTGTCTTCATTAAAGAATCTCCTCGGTAGGTTAATGTCATTTAACAACTTGCTCACTGAAAGCACTAAACTATGCTTCAGAAGACCTATGTTCTGTAGACTTGTGGTCTTGGCTAACCACGCTAGTTCCGTGTGCTAACTCGCTTATCGTGCATTCAAAGTACGAACTACGTGTACTTGCTACTTGGTTTTGCGATACTGTCACACTTCGCTCGACTTGCTCTGAGTTATATTTATACAATAAATAAGGTATAGGATAAATAGGGTAATATCTATACAAATAAATTTGAAGGTAGAACTATTGTGGTTAGAATCCGGCAGCACCACCGCCACACCTATTTCTGCCTAATAACAATAGTGTTAAGCGCTGCTGTTTTCCTGTGTGAAGGGTGCGGTAAGGGAGACTTAGTTCGAGCCATTCCAGCTTGGTGGTCGACTTCAAATATGATTCTAGTCTTATCTGGGGTGGAAGACAAATTTCCATGGGCGGCAGTTGCCACTTACCATCAGAAGGACTAATAGCTCCTTTGCTACTCTAACATATAATAAAGTATATATATCAAATTTTAGTACACCCCACATGAGTAAATGTAATGCAAAAACGTACCACATTATGACTTTACGAACCACTTTTTTACGCCACGTCTATTTAAAACCTATTAAAAACTATTAATGAAAATAAAAGATCTATAACGGAGATATACTGGTAGTGACTGAAATTGATGGGATTAAAACAGTTAATTTTTCCGGTATACCATTATGTTTCACGTAACCACATATTGACCGCTTATTTTGCGGCGGTGGGCGCTCTACACAACTGATGTCGACATTCTAATTAGTCTATCGAAATGGAAACAGAGGTTTGATTTAATTTGTATAGGTTATTTAATGTCAACGTGACGTGATTAATTATAACTAGAAAAACCGTAACTTCGTCTCCGTGGACTTCCGAGTTAACACTAGAGAGAAGTTACGTATTTATGTTAACAATATCAGTGTTAAGAACTGACGTGTTCTGCTTTTAAGGGTACTGGATATGCTTATCCGTGGCGTTCCAACTTAGTCCTTACGTATAGAATCGCATCTATGGCCATCCTCTGGTAGGCATTTAATCTTATCTGAAGTTAATTTCAGGTGCCCATGGGCGGCAGTGGACACTTACCAGATGCGTTGATACTCCTAGGTATTACGTAGCAACACCTTCCAAGTATATCTTCCTTAACACACTCTTCAAACCAAAACACAGCAACACATAACACTGCTGTTATTAAGTAGAAATAGACGTTCCACCATTTTAAAAGCTGTTACATAAGTCATGCGTAGAAGCTGCGAGCTGCTAGCAATTTATAAAATGCAAAGTCAAATTTCTGATATCTTCCAATTATTACAAATTTACTGCTTATTTATCACAAAAACGTAGCAATAAACAATGTTCACTTTCTCCTAAATAACAATATAGTAAATAATAAGATTTATTACGTTTCTGTAGGTACATAATTAATTTTCCGATAATAAATCTTTGCTGTTGAAGATTTGCTACAAAATCGAGTAATAAATTCGTCGTAACTTACTGCTTTAGCTCGAATTTAAGGAAATATCGAGACGACATTGCCTCATTAAAATTTGGCGAGTGAGTGAGGAAATTTCCAAGACACTAGTCAAGTTGTCTTTATTTTAGCCGGAAAATGGAATTGGAAAAAGTACCCAGAAGTACTGAAATAAATTAAGGAGCGAAGGCAAACTTTAACACTTTTGCTGGCTTTGAGAAAAATCCACTGATGATTATTTCAAGAGAAAACTATGCGGTCTGCCTTTGTATAAGGTTAATTGGTAGTTTAAAACCAGTTTTAAGTTTTAGTTTTTTTCCATTTTAAGTAGATTTATGTACACTCTTTGGGTTAATGAAATTAAATTCATGTTTTTAGCATTACGTATTTATTTGTAAAAGAAATGTTAATATTATATCGTATCGTTAAATTTTGTCTGAAATAAGATTGGTAAATAAAAAGCATTAACATAATCTTATAAATAGACCTAAAGGCTGTGTCTATACCGAATCATTTCAACTCAAGTTTTATGAATTATTCTGCCATAACCGTTCAAGTAGTAAAATAATAAGGCTATAAAAATGCCAATAGTCGAAATGTGCCTATTCCATTTTTATAAATCACACTAACTCGTGATCGTTGAAATATGTTACAATTCCGAAGCTCTCGGATTGCCTTAAACCTGTCTTTTAAATAATATTATAACGAATCCGCTCTCGCCCGCGTGACACGTTAGAGCGAAACTTCCGCGCGGCGAATTTTTATGAGTGTCGCCTCCAGACGACTCGCAAGGGAGTCAGTGGCTTTTGAAACGACTGCTAGTCAAAGAAAAATGGAGATTTCCCAGTTACAAATGTGGAACCAGTAGGTAGCATCCGTATTTCTTCGCGGATTACTTTCTCGAAAGCGCAGTGGTAACGCGTGCCGGAATTTTTATTACTCGCGATTCCCACAGGTACAGTTTCGCGACAGAGATACATATGGATCATTATGTTTTGTTGCGATTGCGTTATTTCTGGGTACGGCTTAAATATTACATGCCATACGTGGAAATGACTTACATTTATAACGAAACTCGTTTTGCTATAAAATGATTTAATGGCTGCAACCCATAAATATCCCATCAACATAGCTTACCTACAACCTCTAGAGGCCTGGTACAGCAATACTAATTGAAATCCACCACTTAACGTACCCGGTGAAGTAGACAACGTTTAGTTTTCCGCTAATAGTTATCTATCCAAAGACCGACCGCATTCATCGTTGCTAATACTTATTTAAGACAAGCCAGAACATCAAAGCTATGAACGCAAAGGGTTTTATACAACTGACTTACTGCTCAACGACCTGAAGCGGGCTTTGACCTCAGAAAAAACCCCAGACTTCATAGAGAAGATTGTAATATTTTGGTATTTTTGTTACTTTAATAATACATCCAAATACTAAGAACACTTGATACCAAAATACCACTTTTAGTAACAAAGAAATATTTCTAATAACTCTTTAGTAATTTTGTTGTATCGCCTACTTTAAAAAAAATATGTGAAAAAAATAGCGTCTCTTTATTTTTTGCTTTCTTTTCAAAAAATCTTTAAGTTTCATACCCATTGCATGGAGAGCACATAAAATAAACCGTCCTCCATCTATTAGTAATATTAGATTTAGAATAATGCCCCAAAGATTAACGTGAACTGTCATGTAATCCCAGAAATAATTCACCCTCCATTTTAGAGGTTCCTTCTTACTGAATTTATAATAACGTCAGAAAAATTAACATGCACTGTCTTCCAAACCAAACAAAATATTATATCAGTTAATTCGGACGGATAAAAATTTGTTTAAAATTTATGTGCAATATTTCACCCTCACATCCAAGTTACTAACAAGACTAGTAAAATAAAAGCTTGTAAAGTAATTTAAAAACAAGCAATAAAAATAAATATTACAAGCTCAAATATTACAACATACTAGGCGCACAAAAATACTAAGAGATCAAATTCGTAACAAGTAGGCGTTCAGGATGACAGACGTGTTACGCTCCCGCCCGTTTTATTAAGGCTTGATGAAAACTTTACATCATCATATTTTCTGGATCGTTCACCTAAATTAAAGGTAATTTATATCCCAATGTACACAGGCGGTGCCCGTTCGAGCTTTATTACACAAATAAAGTAACGAATTGGTGAGCTTTCATAAACAAGCGTGCGGAAATTTGAAACTTTATATTTACATACTGTGAGGTAAATACTGGAAAAAGCGAAGGGCTCGCGCAATAAAAGTTCGCGTGGTAAATAATATCTTCGGGCCCTTTACGGTATTGTACTTAAAATTCGAATTTCTAAAACTGGTTTTTGTAACGGCAATTAAACATGTACTAACAATTTTTTTATGACTTGAATTGAATTGAATGACATTTGAATTTAATTATTTACTTTATTATCTGCGTCTGAAAAATATGCGTGATGGGCTTATTTTTACAAATATAATTAGCTCTCTTCTTTATTTTATTCGAAAATAATTATATAAAAAAATTTAAAACAAATTACAGCTAAATGATAAATTTTAATTTTATCTGGGGTAGATAAAGGTCGAAATATTTTCTTTTGAATATTAAATAGAAAAAGTTCAAAAAATGGAATGCGTAACTAGATTAAGTTGTAAATGAAAAACGCAAAAAGGTTCCAAGTACACAGTAATTAAATGACTTTCTTTCTGTAGTCATAACATTCTTTCAAGTCAGCGCTCCTAACATTTTTGTATTGCGAAATAAGCACAAACGACGCCTAATTAACCTTATCCTGCTCTCTCGGTGTCTCCAAAAGCTTTTAGAATTAAAAATAAACAATAAACAAGATTTTTGCTTTGTATTTTTAGTCAGAATTTCGCTTCGTCTCAGAAGAGAAAATTAAATTCCCTTTAAAAATTACTACATCTATGTTCAGCTAAGCTTTGGGTCCCTATGAAACCAAAGCTTTTAAAAAGCTTTTAAGCAAAGCCATCTCCGCAACGTATATTGTTATGAAGTACGCGGATTATAAACGAATAGTGAAAAGCGACCAAGTGCGTGTCCAACTACGCATAGTAAAGGGTTCCGTCATTGGAATGAACAGTCATCAATAGAAAAAAATATTCTTTACCGCATACAGAAATTGGTTATGCGAAATTAACATCTAGTTGTTATGAAATTAGATATATTGTTCTAGTCTCATAATTATACGGTAACAAAGGTAGTTCATCACAAAATATAACACACTTTAAGATAAATAACCAGTCTTAAATAGGGTTCAAAAGGTGGTAGAACCAATATTGTTTGATCGATGACGTACACTACACTCATTTTTAAAGTAAAATGGTTCACAGTTCCTGCTTTTTGATGGAAAGGTGTAGATGCCGGCAGGCTTACATCCTAGGCAACTTTTGTACTGGGGAATGGTAACACGTCTGTGATCAGCTTCTAGTAGAACCTGTCCAACATGGAATTAGTCACAGATGTCCATTGACGACAGTGACCACTTACTATCAAGTGGTTTAGAAACTCGTTTTCTACTTTAAAATACTAAAATCGTAAGCTAAAACAAAGTATTTAAAAAAACTGAACATAAAATGTAAATTATTACAATTAATTCCAAATGGATACATTAGAAGGTTAATTGCCAGTCGACTATATAATCTGTTCCACATACATCAGTCGGTTTCTAATCATTCTGTTAATTTTCTCTAAAAGCTCGCAAAAGAAGTGTTATTTTCTAATGGATCCGGTTCGAACATAAATTTGCCGTAATTATCTTTATCTTAATGTATGCACTGCTAACTGTGCTATTTAATAAATGAACACCCGCAACCTTATAAATAAAAGATAAAAGTAATTCTAGAAGATTAAAGTAATTTTACTTTAATAAGTTACATATTGATGGGATTTTGGTGCTAATTTTGGAAGCAAAATTTGATGTAACAAATTAGATAGATACTAAAATTAACAAATAACACAATGATGAATTGTGACTATTGGAAAAAACATAAACCTAAAATTAAATTTTAGGTTTATGTTTTTCTAAATTTATACGATCTTTAATAGTTCTGTCAGTTCAGTTTAATAGGGCTGTCATCTTATAGTTTTGATTTATTTATTATAGTACCCATGTAATTTTTTTTCACCGAAAACGGTCGAACACACCGATATTTTTAATAAAATTTGTTTTATTGTAGGTAGGGTATATACCTACTTATGTACGCATTCAGTAAAAAGCTCTTATTTCGGCATTGTAAACAGAGGCTTACTTATTTGTATAGATATTAATTACATCGATTTTAAATTAGAGTCGATTTCATTTTGGACAAAGTCAACCACGCTGACCACGTACGGGTTGTAAACTTCACACAAGTTTGACAACCAAACACTCTCTGGCATATGGATTTCATAATGATGTTTTCTATCATTGTTTCGGTACATGACAATTCATTTCTGAAACCGACACAGATTTGCGTACACCTCTTTTGCTGCCTATTTATATTTTAATCCTCAAAATTTCAAAACCAATTTTAATTCCAATTAACAAGTAGCCCTTATTTGTAACAACCGCTTTGCTAGACTCAAGAACTTAGATAAGATATTTGTTTCATTCAAACTGAAATATTATAAAAGAGGCAAGTAATATTTATTATTCTCTTAACAATACGCCCTTTATTTCAAAATTCGGCGCTAAGTTCGAGAGCGTAATTAAGCAATATTACAGATCAGCTATTCTCTACCCCTCCTTAACTTTGCGCCTTCGTATTATTAGAAACGATACCTAGCCTTTCAAAATTTAACGAGATTACAATTTGAAAGCCTAAGATGAAAACTTACATTTAATATCAAATTCAAATGTCATTTAGTAAAAGTTAATTCTTTTTAACTCATTTTCAAAGTCATCTACTTTGCTTCAAGAAAAACTCGCGAGAAAAACTCTATAGCGTGTATCATTTCGATTTTATTAAAATAGACAAATATTTTACTAGAATAACGAAGTTGTTAAGCAGATAATACGAGTGTCCATAAAAAATATTAAATTATATCGTGAATTATGCTTATAGTGTGTGCACTATACACTACACCAGACGTGTGCGTCAACTCACGCCAGCGACCGTCGGCAACAGTCGCTACTGCAGTCGCCACCGGTCGCTAGTATCGATAGGCGACAACAGTACCCTTAGTATGAGTTTTTTACGTTTAGCGACTCGAGCGTCGTTAACGAGTTGGCTCATACTTCTCCTACCAGCGCCTCTCTGCGGAAACTAAAGATTTCGCATTATGCGTAACGTAAAAAACTCATGCTAATGGTATAGAAACTATTGTCAATCATAATCAGTTATAGAGGAATGTGAGAAATGGAAAATATTAATATCATATAGAGGAGTGCAGAAAGATGAAATTAACGTACAATAAATGTTGCGTAGGCGGTCGCTACAGTCGATGATCGTCGGCGACTGTTATCTAGGATCGCAGCCAGTCATCGATAACTACTGGCGACCGTCAGTGTCGGTCGACGGCGCGTGCTGTCGCTCGAATATTAGGTCCATTATTATTTCTAAGAACAAACATATTTTATAATACCAAGCCTAATTTTGTTGTTTACCAATAGACATTTTTAATACACCCTCTTCAATACATATGTTTAAACATTAACAATTCTAATTAGAAGTGTAATAATGTTAGTGTCATTTATCATCAGTACTGATTATTAAGCTTCATCAAGTTAGGAATAAATCTCTAAGAATATCAACAACAGAAAACTTTAGCCGAAGGTCAATGATGCGAATCTTCATGATCCAGCGACTTCTTCCGGGAAATATTAAGCTTGTTTGTTCTTTATGTACCCTTTTAACGTTAATATTGCTTCGCCCTCACTATTTACTGTTACATTTTATCATGACTTAGTATTGCTTTAACTGTACATGTTATCTACAACTTTGTTTAGTCTTTGAAGGTCTTTGAATTAGATTGTAAACTCTTTGTATTAAAAAAAGAATTATTAAATAGTAGGAAAACCTCTTTGTTCCTATATTTTTTCAAATAATTCGCAATTTAATCTAGAGATGAAATAAATATGAAAGCTTTGTACTAGATAAAAGTGTGATTTTAAGGTGGTAGAACCCTTTGTAGTTCGACTCCGGCGGCACCACCGCCACACTTATTTCTGCCTAATAACAGCAGTGTTAAGCACTGCTGTCTTCTGGTTTGAAGGATGTGATAAGGGAAATAAACTTAACGAGGCATTCCAACTTAGTCCTCAGGGGTAGAAACGCATCTGTGTTCGACTTCAGTTGGGATTCTGATCTTATCTGGGGTGGATCACAAATGTCCACGGGCGGTAGTTGCCACTGTACCATCAGGTTGACTCCATGCTCGTTTGCTACTCCATCATATATAAAAAAAAGATAAAAACTGTTTTCGAACTATGCACCTTATCACATTCATCTTTCTTTTCATTTCTATTCAGATTGAAATAGAGCAATTTATGATATATTTCAGTAAACTTCACGTTTAGTTTTATTTACATTTGAGTACTGTCTAATTTCGACCCCACCGATGGACGCCTATATTATTTCGCCTGATTTTACATAAACTCTGATTTATATTAAATAAATCCAAGACAAGATATAAAGCTAAGTAACGGGCGAAATTAAAGTATCCAGGTAAAACCGGATTTAAATGTAAAACCATCGTTTGTAATAAGATACTTCTTTAATCCTTCATTTAAAACCAAAAATATCGCTGATCCACGTTTTATAATTTAATTAAATCTATACCAAAACAACCGAATACTTAATAACAAAACTACATCAAAATAAAAGCTTACACACGCTTTAAAATAGCTTCATTTGGACCTCAGTAAATTGCATTAATATATCATGGCGTATTAAACCAGCGATACAACGTGCAGGTGAGATTATGTTGCGAGGTGCAATCCCGCGTCTTGATTTATATTGGGTACTTGCAATCTCTGTGTGCTGTGATAAAATTAATCATAATACCCTGGACCAAAAAATAATGATATTGCCTCTCTTTATATTGGATTAAGACACTTTGCACCTGTAACCGTATTAACTTTTGTGTTTTTTTTACAAAACCACAGATAAAAAACGCCACCCAGAAAATTAGCTAGTATGTATTACAAGTTGTGCAGAAATTTTATACTTTAAGTAGGTATATAACCCTTTCTACATTAACAACCTCACTGAGATACTTCCTGTGTTGTGGGTGCTACGAACACACAAAGACGAATGCACAAAACCAAAACAGAAATGCAAATTCATTATTTAGATATCTGTCTGGCCGGGGATCGAACCCATAAAAATCGGCGTAGCATACCAGTACGGTGACGGTACGTTATGTTTCATGACATATCGTATCACTTTGAATTAATCATTTAATATTTTCTTGCAATAGCTTTACTTCCGCGTAGGTTCTGAAGGTGGTAGAACACTTTGTAGTTCGACCCCGGCGGCACCACCGCCACACTTATTTCTGCCTAATAACAGCAGTATTAAGCGC
>DWRA01003132.1:0-12609 GCA_018250295.1 Spathilepia clonius
AACGCATCTGTGGTCGACTTCAGTTGGGATTCTAGTCTTATCTGGGGTGGATCACAAATGTCCATGGGTAGCAGTTGCCACTTATCATCAGATGGACTGCATGTTCGTTTGCCACTCCATTATATGTATATAAAAAAGTATACGTGAGAATCCCACCCGCAAAAAAACATCATATAGCCGAACATATAACCTCCTCCCTTTTGGAAGTCAGTAAAAAGGTGAAACAACGATGTTGAGACTCATAAAAAATCATCTTACTTCAGAACTACAGATATTCAACAACAATTTATTCGAAAAAAATCACAACGAAAGATTCGCTGTGCCGATTCGTAAATGAGAAACGTTATTTAGGGCAACGTTATAAAAAGTCGATACTTAGTAAGAATTTAAAACACACTATCGTCTCACTCCGAATCATTAGGGCCGTAAGTGTTGTGCTATTTTCTTTTCATTTTAAGTCCGGGGGACCGGGTAACAGGTAGAATGGTCTGCGTGCCTAGCCAATGACAGAGCCGATGTGGCCAGCTGAGTTGACCTCAGCTTGAAGCATTTAAGCGCGTGTGGTACCTCTTGCGATTAGCTAGCAAGCGAGGATACCTCCCCATAAAAAAAAGAAAAACATATACCCGACGAATAGAACCTCTTCCTCCGGAAAAGGAAGTCGTTTAAAAATTGTCAGGCGACTGAAAGTTTACGAGCAAAAGATACGTCGATACCGATTAAAAAGTTATGTAATATGTAAAAAAATAATAAAATACAAATATGTGAGCCACTGGAAGTCACGTTTAATTACAATCCGTTCTAAAAAACGTGGTATGTATCTTCTCATACAGCTCAAATACGGCGAGGTTAAATTACAGTTGAGAAGTTAACCTTTGGGATATATCAATTGACGAATTCCATATTATTGCATTTAACCGAAGTAGCTAAAAAACTGATTACACAGTGGAACAGCATCGAATGAGACAAAAGGGTTAATACAAACGTGATAAAAAAATAAGTAACATCGGATAAATGTTAAATACATATTGTGTAAAAATACACATCTCTAGCAAAAGACCTCACGGTTTACATAAATTTATTGGTAATTCATTCAGGCCCTATGGTCCTTAAAATAAACCCTTAAATAAAGTACTTTTATAGGAAAGTATAGCCATCATCTCGCGGTAAATGGACATAAAAATACCACACGCTTAAAGCTTCGCTACCATTTTAAAGCTAACTTACAACTCGTTACTCGTCCGAGGTACGACAACCGCCCATATAAAACCTCCTTGTGGCCAATAAGATATTATTAATTGTGAATACTACAGCGGCATCTTAATGCCTTCGATATAGAATAAAAGGTTATTGATTTTAGTATTCAAACTATTCACCATCTTTATTGCGCATCGAAGATGAATGCAGCGTTGAAGTCTTATGTTGTGACTGCTTTCTTATCGAGGCCCGTAATCATTAAGTTATTAAAGGCGGACTAGTTTCTTATGCAATAAGGCTTTATCGAACTAAAGGGTAAAAAGGCCACATATATGTATGATCGAAATAATTTTTTTTTTATGTTGGTCATTGTGATTTAGGGTTTTCTATGTTTAATTCTTTCATCAAATTACAATGAAATTAGTTGACTAAAATTGATGACGTCGTTTTGATTCCAAAAGTACAATATGAAGGTAATAAAAACATTTTTTTTTTAATTAATATAATCAATGATAACTAAGCCAGTGGTTGTGTATATAACAAAGGGTCAAACAATCAAGGCGAATTTATATAGGTTATCACAAAAAAATATTAAATATAACTAATTATCAACACGATTTTATGAGGTAAGATAACGCAATAACCGTGAAATTTTTAAACAATTAATAAGCATAGCCACAATATTTAAATATCGACATAATAACCGCAGTGTTAATTATACGCCGCAAGCAATTTTCACCCGTTAAAACCAGTAATCATAACAGCTTCTACAAAAAATTGGCGTACAAAACTTAAAAACGGCCACGGAGAAAACGCAAGTTAAGACGGACCGAACTTGTTCCCCGGTGGATTCTGTCCGACTACTGTGCATTTACTCGGGTTTAGCGCGAGGGAGATGCACGATTTCAGAGCACACGGCCGGCACGGGAGAGAGCGAGGCGGCTATACGTGCGCACACGCCGCCAGAGTTCAGTAGTGATACACGCGCGAGTCGACGCGCAGGAGGCCGACCAAGTGCGCTTTCCAGTTCGTGTTCCCGACCCATGAGCAGCTGGTGTGCGGTGCGCCCGCCGCTATTGCCACTCGTTTTACTCCAATAATTTGACTACACTTTCTGACGTATCCCGAATAATAATTATGACGTAAAACTGACGTGAAAACGCGGCACGATCGACGCGAGGCTGTGTTTGTTGTGTTGTGAATAAGAGACGAAACGTGCGGGTTTTTAATAAATCACTGGCGCTGTAGAAAAGTTACTGTTACTTTTGAAAAGGTAAGTTATGCCACAAAAGCTCAGGAGGTATTGGGACGCGCTAAGCGCCTATCGACGACGCGAGGAATGCAGTTTGACGGCATACATATGGGCATGTGCAGGAACAAAAGCCTTGTGCACAGTCATCGCGGGCACGTATTTTTTGTTTTGCCCGCTTTCTCGCGAGGGCGGTTGGTTGTACAGGGTATATGAACGAAAATGACGTATAGTGTGCAGGTTATGAATTAAACAAGTTACAAGGTGTTAGAAGGGTTTACACAGGTAGCGGCCGAGACCTCATTTACCTGAGCCTCGGGATACACAGGGAAGGGACGTCGTTCCTTTTAACGGGAGTTTTATTTGAATAGAACGGACGGTCGGACACAAAAGATTATTATTTGGTTTACAATATTAGAATGCCTTTAAAACTAACGACATTTTTAAAAATTAGTTACATTTTGGCACCGTAACGAGATCGTAATGTGTTTAGCTAATAAGTCATAGGTCATAATTTTCGAGAAATAACGAAGAAACGGCGGTGCAACAGAATGCATTTACGAAATGTACGACCGTAATTACTATTAATTTACAAATGAATGTCAATTCCGGGACATTCACGTAAGATTCTCTTGAAGGGCACGTTTGATAAATACTACCTGTTTAATTTACTTTGAACCCGGATACATTCTGAAGACAAATTAAAATAACGACGTGTGTCTAGCTAACAAAGATATTTCCTTTAGTGGTTCATACTAATTGATGATTGTGCCGAAAGATAAATTCGATATTACCCTTTAAAATGTCATGGTACTCAATTACACAACATTTTTGAATTATCTATTATTAAACTATATTCGAATAACTCAAGTAACTTTGACAAGAGAAACAATACCAGAAAGCGATTCCAAGTAAATTTTTCGGTGTTAACTCTGTTCACATGAAGCAGTTCAAAACACGAATTCCTAACAGGGCCGTATTTAAATAACAAATGGCATACATGAGACGCGACTAGGAAATAATGGAGTTCCCAGCGCGTACGGGTATTGGACGAAAGGGGCATATCTTTAACAGGTCACATGCATGCATTGGATTCAGATTCTTGTCACGGAGAATGAACACCACCTGCATCGACGACCATTCTGAGCGTTCCGCGATAACCCCTATCCCTCATCATAAAAACGTTAGTATTGTGCATGTAAGTTGAAATGTACATTAATATGAATTATTATTAGTTAGTTCGTACCTATGAGCGATATAATTAAATATGGAATGGAAATATCTCGTTAAAACTGAGTTCAAAAGAATTTTAATAATCTCGTGAATATTTGTGGAGTAATACGAAAAAATGTTAGAATTACTAATTAATAATATTATGACTGCCATAAACGAAAAAATGCTGTATGTAAAAAAAAACCTGTGATAATATAAATTAGTTTTACAAATACGATCTCATCTCCACATTTCTTACACAAATAAAAAAAAATTTTAGTGGGTAAAAAGTTGGGTTTACCGGTCATCCTCAAGGTCTTAGAAACCAATATTTAAGTTCGATCAGGATGAGTTGTTCAAATTATAAGGAAACGCGCGATGAAGATTAAAGGGAAAATTTTAAAACCCAAACTTAGATATGTTTTGATTGGCGGTAAACAAAAAACCAAATAAGAAATGACTTTATTTCTGCTGCTTCCCTACTTAAATCCTTTTTTAACTATTACATATTATCTATACAAAAATTGAGTTAATATGAAAATTTCTTCAATCTATAAAATTTTACTGCTCACAAAGTTATCCTATAACTAGTAAAAGATAACTGAACCAATAAAGACAAATCTAATAACTAGTTAATTATTTATTTTTAGCAGATGAAATACAGCATCATAATGCAAATGATTAAATATGGTCAAATCGGTTGACTTTTTCCATAGCCGCATTATAATCGTACGAAACTGGATCACACATAGATTTATTACACTTTAGCGGTAACAGTTTTGACGAAGACAATGGCAATGCAAATGAGGCCTTAGACTAGTTCGAAAGCTAATAAAAGCCTCCTCATATCGTATGCAGCGCGCGCGATATCAATTAACCCGTACGTGAATTACAATGCGGGACTTGTTTACGAATCTTTCGAGCGCATCTGTAACTTTGACCTTAACTTAATAACGGCATATTGACAACATATGTGGGAGATATTGCGTCACAATTTGGCCAAAGAGGAACCGACGAGGCTTGTAAAGATCATTGCCTTTTAATACCACGTGTGGGGTTCAACATCTTAAATCGGTCGCAACTATAGGGTTGATTCTTGCGACTAACATTCCCATCATAC
This sequence comes from Spathilepia clonius, assembly GCA_018250295.1. Classification (NCBI taxonomy): domain Eukaryota; kingdom Metazoa; phylum Arthropoda; class Insecta; order Lepidoptera; family Hesperiidae; genus Spathilepia; species Spathilepia clonius. The sequence continues at coordinate 4,779 of DWRA01003132.1, forward strand.
GTTATTTACATCGCTTGATTTATTATAAATAAAGCTTTAAACATAATCTTGATCGGGGCCGTCTAGATATACAACACGATCAGGTATAATGTCTCAACGATTACCTCAAGAGTTTAATATATATAGAACAAATATTGTTTACATGAGCGTCAACTTGTATGAAACCCAACCCTGCACGGCTAGCGCAACCGCAAGTCGAGTATATCCGTATCACTGGATGTTCTATCGATGACGAAAAACACACGATAACCATTGACGGACAGCGGATGCGATTACCAATGACAAACATGCTAACCGTACGCACATAGTAATTTATACATGTGTATATATATAGCACTATGCGTACTACACGTGAATTCCCATAGATTCAAAGAAGTAAACTGTGTGGGTGAAACAGTCAATGGATGTCAATTACGTCCGTCAGAAGACGTCATCCACCGTCGACCAACTGCAGGCCGCGAAGCCGCGGGCGTGATTCGCGTTGAACGTTATTACTAAAACGACAATCCACTATTCATCCGTATTCAGATCTCGATGTTACCTAACGATTGCATCGATCGCTTACGAAGTTTCGACCGTTTCGTTTCAAACGTCACGTTGCGCTCGTCACGCTTTTACTCCTCACCTTAAAAAAGCATATTATCGGAGTACAGATAACGCGTTAGAGGTGCATAGATAATGCTCACAAGCGGTCGGGATTCCTTTCCCACGAACGGGTTGTGGGTATCATATTATAGTGATGCTCATACTGATGCTCTCGTGTGGTAATTAATGTCCATTCGGGACCAGTCGACGCGTGCCGACCGACATGAGAACAGCAGCTGTTAATCGTACACGCCTAAGCTGTTATCTGAACGCTACTTACTGTGTTACTTGTTTACTTAATTTAAATGGAATAAATAATCAGTGATACGATTATGACATTTGGTAATTAGCATTATTGAGGAAATTTTCAATTTAAAGATAATTTCAAATAGTTGGTAGTTGAAAAGATGATGATTGACGCGGCATGCAGGAGTAGAGTTAACGAAGGCACAAAGGATTCTCGGATGTTTCTTACGAGAGCCCGTGTGCCACCATTTGAGATAGAGTGATTTAATGCAAGATTTTTTGGTATATATGAATTAAGACATTTGTATGTTAAGGAAAAACAAGATAATTTTTGTATTACAAATGATACGTCAATTTAATTGCTTGAATTGATTCATTTTCGGGCTACAATCTAAGCAACACTATAAAGAAAGTAGTACGTTCGAGTTATCATTAGTTGCATAAAGCATTTAAATCACAAAATGCTTACGAATTCTTAAACCGGTGGGACCGTAAATAATGCTATCAACGGCAAGCGAAATATCATGGCGAGACGCGCGGTGCGAGCAAAAATTGTCGCTTAGCAAAGTTTACCGGTAAACTGGTTTCCACATAAAATTCGCGTTGCCACGCGATGCATCAGCCAGGTTTGAGGGGGGGAAGGCCCGGGGGGGCCGGGGGGGGGGGGGGGGGGGTTGAAAACGCAGGAGGCGGACGAGCTGCGGTCGGTCGACGACCCGCCGCATGCCCTGCGCCGGCGCACCATTCGCCTTCGCCGCGGTCGGAGCCGATCTTAACATGATTACGAGATCGTTAGCAAATTTTATGAAAATTTACATCTGTTATTACCTTGTTTGACCGCATAATTTAAAATGAATTGTAGTGGTCTATAAGAAGTAGCCATATATTTACAAAGCTTCATCATAAGTATTTGAAAATATTGAAACTGTTTACAATTTCTACAACTTTTATTAAACAGCTATTAAAAAAATTTTATAGATCTTGTTGCAAAGATATCAATTCAAATTAACTATTACACAACTTTTATTGATCAACTTACTACAACCGCATTCTTAAGGCCATTTAAGAGCACGTATGTATATTGTTCTATTAACTCTACTTCTCCCCTACAAACGAGCTGAATATTATCTTGACGACAGACGACACCGCGTAGGAACGGGATCAAGAAGACGTCAAGGTTGTATCCATTTGCGACGATTACCTCCTAGGATTGTATTCATTCAGACCCGCATAGAGACATTTTCTATTTGCGACCGACATCGAATGAAACGAAATAAAACTCATAAGAAAACAACCATAACTCGACTTAAGATAAATAGACGAAGTGATCATCCTATAACAACGAGCGAACTGGTCAAACCGTGAAGAAAAAATATTAGTTTATAAAAAGCGACGGACCCGAGTGTCTAATGCGGGGCGTGGGCGAGAGGTAGCCGCGTCGTTAAATTTTATGTGTGAGGTCATTGATTGAGAAGACATAGCTCTGATACTTACTATGTGTCTATTATGAGCAGTCGCGAGTCACACGTAACGGTTTAAAAATGCCTATAAATATTTCTAATGCCGTATTAGGAAACCTCCTTACTTGGGTGAGACATTGTATATCAATATAATTCTAGCGTGAGTAAACATTGATAACAAAGCAAATATGGTATCGAGACAGCTGTAACACATTGATAGAATGAAAATTGTACGCATTAAAGTTACCGTTTATGTTCTAATTCGGTATGGGAAGCACATGGCACTTGTCACGACGCTCATTTGGACGGACGCGATTTATTTATAGTAGCCCCCTAACAATTGTGTTTGTATCTACTGTTTAAATTTATAAATGTTTTAAAATAAAACGGCGGGAATAAGGATTCTAAAGACGAAGCTCAACTAACTTTCGTTTTGTTTTGTATTTCAGACATAACATAGAGAAGTGAATTCAAGATGGCGGTATTCGGTTTGGCGTCTGCTGTAGCGGGCTTCGTGAAAGTCCGCTACCTAATCGACAAGGCTATCATCGACAACATGGTTTTCCGAATGCACTATCGAATCACATCTGCGATCATGTTCCTGTGTTGCATCCTCGTCACCGCCAATAATCTCATTGGTGAGTATAACATAAACATGTTTAAAATACTATATAATAGTTTTATCTATCGTCTACCGATACTTCGCACAAAATTTTGACTTAAAACATACTAGTTAACTGTTTAACTGAATAGCGTCAAAGTAGTCTTAAAATTTTTGGTACCATCATTGGCAGAAAATTGTGAAAGTACATAAACATACGAACAGTTAAAATGCAAAAAGTAAGTGTAGCGAAAGTCATTTTATTATGCGCTTACTAATTAAAGAGACCGGTATTGTTCATTACGGCTACATCTATTGACCTATAAACCTAAGACCGAATGACCCAAACATACGTAGAAGTAACTGTCCGTCTAGTGATTTCGTGAACCAACGTAAACTTAACGTGAGTCATTTTCAGTTCATTGTTCAGCGGCGTCAAGACACCATCTGTATGTAACAGTTACCCAAATTGAGACGTCATGATCAAATTGGTTGTTCACACAAATACTGAGGCGTGGACGTACGTGATAAGGTTAAAATCATTGAAGCGAATCGGGCCAGTGAACCTATTGCACCTATTACAACAGATTTTGACCTGTCTCCAATTACAATCGCTGAATTTAGAACTGTCGCGAAGGACATTGAAGGAAATTGAATACACACTGTCGATTGAGAAAATATGACGTTACTATAGTGTTTATGACAGAATGATGTGTACACATAGCTAATATTTACTGTTTAACAAATACGAAATTGCAATGATACAAATTGGCATTGATGATTAAATTAGTAGATGTGAACGACGTCCCATTTGTCAAAATTTAGGTACAGGATGAATTAATAGCGAACAAATATGGGTCAGGTAACGTTAATTGAATAATAGCTGTAATTAATATCTTGATTAGGTCCAGGCATTTAACTGTAGGTATCTAACGTTCATGGCTTCGAAAACAAACTCCTTACGCAGAATAAATATGAAAATCTGTATTTAGATTAAATAAATAAAATAAAACACCTGCATCGGTATCCGTATTAAATTCATCCCTTGGGCAAATTAAGAACGTTTATTTTCGATAATTTAAGTTTCTATGAAAAGACATAAATAAGGTTTTAAAGATTTGTGAGCATCAGTATAAAAAAATCTAATAACTTTAAACAAAAAAATAAAACTGATACGAATAAAAAATAGTATTATTTTATTGATCTTAAAACTAAATCCTAAAGGATTGTGCCGTATTTCTATGATCATAATATTCTTTCTATTACTAATTCCTACCCTTTCTATGTAAGAGAATCGGTCGATTTGTCTTTCTTGAATTTGCATTCGCAAATACACTTTTGTAAAATCTTAATTACAAATACATATATAGGATATTTATTGCGACTGATTTTAATCATTGACCGCGTAAGCTGTAATTAATATCGTCGTCCTGCGTTTCATATCAACTTATGGCATGTAGGTACTCACATCATGCGCAGGTGTGCTCCACACATCTTGCACTTTAAGGTTCTGCTCTTAGATTGCAAGTAGTACAACTGATTACTAATAGTATAATGTGGACATGGCAATGTACCTACAGACTATGATCAGATCTTTAATTATTTAACTGACATTGAGTGCTTCTATTAGTTACGATGAATCAGAAAGTGTAAAAAATGATCAAAATAAAATTGTTTCCGGTTAATCTCGTTTATATTAGCTTCAATATTGATTTAAATTTGAATTTTTAAATTAGTTCATTCGATAAATTAGTTCAATTATCCAAAATAGTGTTTTAGTTCTAAAACCGTCGTTATCTTTAATCTCACTTTTTTATTAATAACGTCTCACTTTGATATATGTTATTTACGAGCAAAAAGCAATAGTTTTAAAAAATACTTGCAATATACGGTAGCCCTAACTTGAAAGTGGACTAATGTCAAGTGGCTACTTAATGTGTTATATTGCATCAGACCTTTCCATTTTAAATATATTGTTATATTTAATATTTACATCAGATATACTTTGAACTATGTCACTAATACCTATTTTTTCTTTTTTGTTATCAAAATCTCTTGGCGCTATCACACAGCAGCTAAACTCATCTTAATGTGCATCACAGTCGAGTGGCATTAGTACCTACCTACTTGAAACACGCATCACCACACGATGTTTATGATCGCGTTATCGCGTGCCCCTCATTTGTGTTACCGACGTAAACACTACTTAATCAACGCTTAGGAACCAACTCAACCACGGAAATACCTCGAGTGATTTTACCTGTTTCTATACAATTACTATCTTCTTCATTTTCATCATGTTTCGAGTAATGTCTACTTGTTTTCCTGTCTTTGGCATTGTTCTGTTTGATAAAAAATGTGTAAGAAACTGTTATTCTTATTCTGTAACGGGATTTCGAACCGAATCAAATAGTGCCAATTTTTGCAGTAAAAAATTGTATTACTTCTTCTGTATTCGATCTTTAATAAAGTTTTTCTCGTCTTTCGCTCAATACTCTGAAAGTAATTGAGTCGAGAAGATATTATATAAATACTCGTAGTAAGTATAATGGTCCAATGGAAAGTTTAATATAATTCTTAAACTGTTGTCTTCCAAGACATTCGAGTTAACTCCAGTAGGTAGGTGGATTGAACGAGTCGTAATTATAACTAATTGGCGCGATGATTGTTATCGAGCTAAGTGTAACAATTGTGAATTAAACAAAGATGATCTATATTAACAATTCAAATAAGCGTTCGACCCTTAATTGCTGTATATATAAAGGAAAAATAGAGTAAAACATTGATTTTATTGCAATTCCCATTGTTTTTAATAGTACGCCAGAACGATTAAATTTTTTGTACGACTTTTTGTTCGAATAACACATCTTCAAATATCACAAAAAATCATACAGTCGTAAGGATGTACTTAAATAATCTTAATTGCAGATTGGTTTGATTTTATATAACATGAAACTCATTCCAAATATAGCAAGTATATTACTAACAACAAATAAAGAATCTTTGTAACGAAACACTATGCACAGTTGTGCATTTTTATGAATTAGTCATGAAATACAGGATGCATTATAACCTTCAATTGATCGCGCTGAGACCTTTGTCACCGATATCTTAGGACGTGCCATCTTGTTTGCTGCTGTACCTACATAATAGTTGCAAGGCAAACAGTATAAAGTTTTAATTGCGTTAGGTCACGTTCGTACAAATATTGCCTATGATTTGCATTCGTTGTTATTAAACATGAGAGCGATTTTGCTAATCAAGCCTGTTTAATCTTTGTAAGGTGTATTATACTGTAGTAGGTGATTCAGTAGAATTTTTTAACTCTGTGCGAATGGTCACGCAATTCACCTGATAGTATGTCATTGCTGCCCATAAATACATATAACCTACTAATATGGTTTATCGCGTGTTGCTACGCCTGATGACAGCTTGTAACAAATCTACATTACTAGTAGTAAGTCACCACACATACCGTACCGGAATATGTATAGAAATAAGTACGGACAATACTAGGTAAAAATAATAATGAAGTCTGTCGTAGATGAAGGACTTTCATCCCCATTATCATTATATATTTTGTTTTACACACAATAAGCTAATGCTTGACTATGATCCTACCTGATGGCGTGGCATACAGATGATGATACAGTCTTTGATGTTATCACATTAACTTAATAAAAAGCCTATTCACTCTTGCCTTAAAGACACCTACGTTATAATCGAATATATACCCACAATCCCCGTTTTGCGATTCGAAGTTGGTTAGGTTAGGTTAGCCGAAATAATGACGCTGTCAGAACTAAAATCGTGAGTATTTCGCGCTTATTACTTCCTGAAATTGTTAAAGCTACGATTATAAACATATGATTTCATCAAAGAGCACACGACCGACCTTAAATATAATTTATATAAACAACCAGTAGATTAGTCCAGAAGACGACAAATGTATTCTATTTCAAGTAGGCCAATACCGCCAGTTGTCATGATAGATTCAAATTATTTCCTAACATTAAACTGTTAATACCGTGGACGGGATATCGCGTATCTGCTTCTATGAAACAAACGATGTATACGATCTTACATAATGGCCGTGTTGTTGTTTATCACCTACACGAGTGGGATCACACGGGATCAGTTTAAAGTGGGAAGCTTATGTACGTTCAAATTATCTTTAAAAATATAGGTTGCGTAATCATGACCAGGTTTCATACAGGATTAAAATATAACATAAAAAGAATACGCATATAAAAAAGATTTTACGAGAAATGATATTTTTATTTTACTTGTGGTATGCGTCAGTGTGGGATAAATTCTTAAATACGAAACATTCGGATCTGATGTAATATTTAATAGTATGAAAATTTTCAATTGCAGCTACTTGTGATTCCTATCAACGCAAAGACCTTTCATATTACATACTATTACTAAAGTCTATTAGATCTTTAACCATAATAATTATGTCATTACAATAACGATCAAAATGTGCATCGGCTCCTACTAGCAAAACTGCAACATTGCAATACGTGATATCTAAACATTTGAACAATCACATCAGCCAGCCAGGTGCTGGTAATCATAACACCATGCCTTGTAGATAACGTTGGTCCGTTGCTATGGGATCTGTACCCTTACTATGAGTTTTTTACGTTTAGCAACTCGATCGTCGTTATCGAGTTGGCCCATACTTCTCCTAGCAAAATCTTTAGTTACGATACTTTACGCAGACGGGCGCTGCTAAGAGAATGTATGGGCCAATACGTTAACGACGATCGACTCGCTAAACGTAAAAAACTCATAGTAATGGTACTGTTACGGCATTATGTTAACGACTTTGATTTATCGTTGGTAGTAAAACAGTAGTAAGTAGGACAAACGTGGTACAGAGGACAATGCGATCAATAAAGGATACATAATATGAAAATGCATTCTAGATGGA
>DWRA01003133.1:0-12606 GCA_018250295.1 Spathilepia clonius
TATTCATTGAAATTTTTAACACTATTTTCTTAATTTAAATTCATTTAAATTTATTTTCTATTTTTTAGTTCGGTTTTTCTATAAAAAGCGTGTGTTTTAGTTTTTTTAAACTATTATTTATTTATATTATTGGAGTATTAAATTCAATGCAGTCCACCTTATGGTAAGTATACACTGCCGCCCATTGCCATCTGTGATAAACCTCAGATAAGTAAATCTTAAGATATACGTACCATCGATGTTAATGTATGGCCGAGATGTAAATATAGCTGACTGGAACAATCCAGTCCACATCTCCAGTCCATCGCCAAGATCAATCGGCTTATGCGGGCGTTTGAAGAACTGTCGACCAGCCTGTTGAAAGACACATAAATTCTTCATTAATATTATATTGACTAAAATTACAACTGACAAACTGAAGGTGGTAGCAACATTTATGGTTCTACTCTGGCGGCAACTCCGCAACACCTATTTCGGCCGAATAGCAGCAGTGTAAAGAGCAGCTGCCTTCTGGTTTGAAGGGTGTGGTAAGGGACTAACTCGTCCGAGGCGTTCCAGCATAGTCCTCAGGGGTAGCAACGCATTCTAGTCCTATCTGAGGTGGATTATAAATGTCCATAGGCGGCAGTTGCCACTTACCATCAGGTGGACTGCATGCTCGTTTGTTACTCCATTATAAAAAAAACTTGACAATGCAAATTATTTATATAAAATCATTGAAAAAATATAGTATTATGGATATTTATTAGTAAATAATTGTCTGGTAATAAAAAAAATCCTATATACCCACGTTCAAGTGATCCTGTAAACATTGACTTGAAGATATGGGATATAGCACAAAGACAGACACAAACGAAAAAGTTATTTACACAAATTCATTACCTTTATGTAGGATTCCAGGGTACCCTGTCGTAATATGACGTCGACGGCTTGAATAGCCTCTGTAGGTGGATTCAGGGAAGATCCACCAGAAGCCATATGTCTAAAAATTTATAAAAATTTTTATATTTGACTTGATTTAACACTTTGAGTTAACTATGTGAAGATTTCACCAAAGTAAATTTTGAATTTCAACCTAAAGTAAAAAAAGCACAATTTCTAATTAATTACTAACCTAACTATTAATACTATAAAACACACTTCTACAAAATAACACAATTACAATATGAGTAAACAATACTTACTTAATGATGGTATTTAAATCAACCAAGCCTGTGAATTTCACAGAAACTTCAACTTCTACTGGTTGACCATTAGGATCGGTGATAGTCACCTAAAAAATGTACAATGCTATTATAATTCAAGTGGGACTTGATGTTGAAGTAAGTTGGATTATAGTGAATTACACAATTAATTTTGACTTTAATCTTAAACCTTTAAATCTTTATTGTTTTCATTATCCAATTCAAGTTACGTTTAGAATACTTAGTGACTACTTTCAATATAGTAACTACATGTTCATTTAGTATAAAGGTATTTTATGAATTCAATTAATGATTAAACACTTTCTGCACTAACAATAATCATAAAAGTACACTAACATCTCAACCGTAACAGATGTCCAAATTCAATGTTTATCTAAATGTATTCCTTTGTATATGACCGGTGTAGTGAATACTGTGTACTACTTTAGTACTAACACTAAAATAACACTCAACTATAATGAAAGTATGAAAACATGGTAAATATATGATATGCAATGTTAATTATAGGAGGTGCAAATACCGCACGTTTATTTAAATAATATATGCCCAAACACCTAAATGTTACGTTAAAATATTTTGTTATACTTACTACAGATTTAAAGCGGTCATGCGTTTGGACACCAGGAAGAGCATTTAGTGCATACAAATTTTTAGACTGATCAAATCCAATAGCACATTTACTGAAATGTTTATTTATAAATGCTTTATAGGCCATTGGCACGAATTTCTTGGGTTTCTCTGGTTTAAAGTCTATGTCATACCGGTGCTGGAAATAAAAGTCTTCATTATTCAAACTCAATATAAATAACCTATTCATTGTACCATAGCATCATAATAACAGTGTTTGACAAAATCAAGCATATTTTTATAATTACTATTTCTAATTTATATTTATGCTAAAGACTCATAATCAGCAAACTCTTTTAAAGGTGGGTAGAAACTTTTATGGTTCAATTCTGAAAGCACCACCACGCCCAATTCTGCCTTATAACAAACTTATTAAGCACTGTTTGTTTAGAAGTGTGGTAAGGGAAACATACATCCTCAGAGCTAGCAATACATATGTGGTCAACCTTAGGTAGGACAGTAATCTTATTTGGGTTTGATTACAGATATCCACGGGCGGCTGCAGTCAATTACCATCAGGTGGACTGCATATTCGTTTGCTACTTCTGTACAATAAAGAAGTCTTATAAAAGCCAGTGAATAAATATATGCTACTCACTATTTTAATGGGTTTTATATTCATTTCCAAGTAATTTGCAATGACTCTAATAGGCCTACAAGGAACTGTACGTCCTATAACTTTGTCCGGTATCTTAAACATGCATGTTTGAGTTGGTTGAGTTTCTGGCACATTTCTTGGAATCACTGCAATTTTTTGTTTAGATACTTCTAAACTGGACACACTAGGCTGTGGTTCGGGTACGCTTTGAGGCACCTGGCGAGGCTGTTGAGGAAATGATGGTTGTGCAGGAGCAGCCTGTATAGTAGGAGAAGGTTGTCGAACAGAAGCAGCTATTGTTGGAGGCCTTCCCCATTGTCCTGGTGCTGGTCCTTGTGCTTGCACTGGTGCTGGTACATGACTTGTTTGTACTACAGCTGGTTTAGATACAACAGGTGCAGACTGACCAGGCTTCGCAGATGTATCGGCCGCAGGCTGATCACTTTTCTTTTTCTTACGACGATTTTTCTTTCCTCCACCTATATCTAGTCCAAGTCCAACCGCTTCTTCATCGTCATCCTTTTTGCTAACAGAGGGCTCGATAAGCTTTGCTGCTTCCTGAGTTGGACTTATGACTTCACTTTGTTGAAGTTCTGTTATATCCTTCTCAATTACTTTTGCTTCCTCTACATCCTGTGCTATCTCCATAGGGGTTTCTGTGGCTTTTGGTTCGGTTTGTTTCTTTTTAGGTTTATTCCTTTTACGCCCCCCACCAAGTCCAAGACCCACATCATCATCTTCCTGAACTGGTTGTTGAGAACTTTGAGAAGTAGATGGTTGAGCTTCACCTAAGCTCAGAGAAGAAACCGATGGTACATCTTCTTTTTTCTTGTCTTTTTTTTTGCCTATAAGTAGGAAAAAATAAGTTTAACTAAGTTATTGGAACTAAACTAATTAAGTTATTGGAATTCTGAATAATATATTGTAGGAGTTCCATACTGATTTTAATCCTTATCAGAGATAATATATCAGAGACATAGGTTTCTTACCTTTAGCCATTTTAAATTAAATCTGAAAAAAAAAACACAGATTAAACAAATAAAAAAGGTCTATGTAATTGTCAACATAATTTGAAACAAAGCTTAATTTTTTTAACTCAATAATAATATACTGATTTTATAGTCAACATGAACGAGCATAATACTCTTTTACATATTGGTTAAAACAGTATGATATACCATGTTAAAAAAATAGTAAACCTTATAATATAATCTGTGCAAATTAATAAAATTGGAATTTCTGCATTGTATGAAATAACTGCTTTTACTAAAATCTTTATTAACATTTTAGTGTTACGGCTAATCTCCGTAATGGCTGAACCTATTTTCATGGGCACTTTCACTAGCAGATAGATAAAGTTACATGGAGTAGGTAAACTATTTTCATTTAGAAAATTGTTAGAGTTCCGCATTACAATAACTACACTCATGTAATCTACCCAATCTGACCTGACGAACCTAACACACGACGTACTTATTTCTGCCTAATAACAGCAGCGTTAAGCACTACTGTCTTCTGGTTTGAAGGGTGTGGTGAGGGAGATAAACTTAACGAGGCATTCTGACTTAGTCCTCTGGGGTAGCAGCGCATCTGTGGTCGACTTCAGTTGGGATGCTAGTCTTATCTGGGGTGGATCACAAACGTTCATGGGCGGCAGTTGCTACTTACCATCAGGTGAACTGCATGCTCATTTGCTACTCCATCATGTATAAAAAAACCCAATTTCATCGAAACTGTTATATAAAATTTCGTTTGTCATAATAGGCTCAGCTATTATTGTAAGTATAATATCTTTGTCGCAATGCCTGCATGTAATGGACTTCAAGAAATTAATGCAATTTGAATACATCCAGGTGCTTTGTAGCAATCGCTAACGCCAAATAAATTTGGTTTAAACAGTTTAATCATCGCTGCATACAGTGTATAAATGGAATCTGTTGTAATAATAAGTACCTGTAATAGGTATTACATAGGAAACACATCGTATATAGAAAATATTTCATATTTTTCTACATTCTAAATTTAAAGAATTGTCCTAAATCAGCAGACAGTACATCAATGTAAATCAGGCATAACGAATTGTTGACATATGCTAATATATTTTACAGATGATACAAAATAAATAATATATGTAAGTGAAACCGGACGGAGTCCGGACGGAGACGGAGAAAAATCAATAAAGTGGAGGCCATTTTGAACTAGACTGTAATGGCTCCCAGCCTCCCATCGATTAATATAAAACAATTTCAGTACGAAATTTACGTATAATTACGCAGAATTACGTATAAAAAACAAAGATACCAGCTATATATATATATATACATATCACCATGGAGTAAAAAAATAACTAAAAAGTATTTAAATATTGTATAAAGACATAGTAGCACGTAAAATACTGTTCCAAACTCAAAAATATACAAACAAACAAATTTTAGTATGAAGTATGTCGTAATCAGACTGGAAATTGTAAACCAATTAAACACTTTTCGATTTATTTACTGAAACAATACTGCGTCACATTACTTACCTCAGCAAAAATCACGATTTCCGAATAGCCCCCAGGCAAACCCGACGTAAATAGAAAAGTACACTGAACAACTATAACTGCTCTTACTCTTTTATTTAATAATTATTCTTTTTGTTATATTTATATATGTAGTCGTATAATATACTCCTATATTAGAACAAAATCTTAATTAAAACCTGTAGCGCTTTCAAGATAACTTCACGTATACCTATATACTACTGGGTGGGCGCTGACTAGCAGCAAAAGTGCAATACAATCGAATAATCAATAATACCTGATTTCAGAAACTGCGATAAGACCTAAACCAGGAAGGACTAAACAAAGACTAACAGAACAGAGACGAAATGATGTTAATCAGCATTGCCATTAGTGAAAATAAAAAGAAAAATGATATACATTATAGCGAATTAAAGCTAAGCTAATAAAAATAATATTTTTATTTATAATTATAATAATTATTGTAGCAAACACTCCGCAAGTAGATAACGGCAAAACTGTTAAGTCTTAACTGTTAGATGTTCACAAAAACACGATAAGTATTCCTCAGTGCAATTACAGATAAAAACAAATGAACTCCTCATTTCCTATCCGTAATAAAAATCATAGACAAATCTTCGTTAATTTTGTAATTAGTAACATTGTTTACTAAGCGGGGAAGTCCCGTAATACATTTTCGTAATATTGTGTAATATAAGATTACACGTAGTTCAAACATTGCATTATAGATGTTACACTTACAATTATACGGGTATGTTGCATATTCACCGATTAAAAGCAGCGATATACTAGTGGTTTTGTCACGGCATCTCAATCGAGGAGTCCGAGGTTAAAATCCGAGACACGTATCTGATTTTTGAAAGTTATGTGCTTATTAGAAATTAACTTTCACTCGCTGTAACGATAAAAGAAAACAACATGAGAATACTTACACTTACACCTGAGAGTTCTTTGAAAAAAAATAAGATCTCCAAGATGTGTGTAGTCCATCAATACAAACTTCCCCATCGCGGTGAACTATAAACTTGTACGCAGCGATGGGACAGTAATGGGATTACAACGATATTCACTAATAAACAAACGACCATAACAGCATCGCTTCATCTACTTCCGTAAAGCAGCTAATCTATTGCTATATCGTCGATGCTAAAGGTACCTAGCATGTCTGCTGAGGACGGCACATATAATCGGATTATAAGTAATAATTTTATTTTCCTGATCAGTTGCATATGCCCCTAAAATGAAATTGAAAAATTGAAAAAGATAGACCATTTTTTGATAAAAGTAATTTTCCCTAGGTCAGGTCACCGATCATCAAAATGTTCGATTTTGTCACTGACACACTAGTGTCATTGGATAAAATTGAGCATTTTTATTTGTGATAGTTCGTAAACAATAGGTTCAAATTGAATGTAACTTGGAAATATGACTAGGTACATGACGCTCTCTAGGTCACCGAAAATTCAGGCTTCTAGTATTATCCACAAATAAGTTACAGAGGGGTCGAAAATGATCTGAACCGCTTCGAGAAAAGATAGTTCACGACTGTGCCCTTTTTTGTTGCTTTTGTTTGACTTGGCGGGAGCACTGTGTGCCTCCTGATTACATAGATTACTTTTTAAACGAAGTGAAAGTTAAATGCCAATAGTTGATAAATTTATAAAACAAGCTTTTTAATAAAATTAACTAAAAAAGTAAAAAATGAGTGTCGAATTTCTCTATAATATAATAACTCCATGGACGACATTATATCGTAGTAAATAGGCTTATGTAGATTGGTTGGTAGTTTAGTATTACGAATGTAAGTATAATAAATTAATATACAAGTTTTCAAAATATTGTAAAATTCATACATTTAAATTTAATATCATGCTGCCATCGATATAGAAATAGTTTTTCTATATCAATGCATGCTGCACTTAAGCATAGTATAAATATTGGCAGCCGTGCTTGTATATTCTTTGACAATTACTTTCCTTTTTCATGGTTTTGCTTATAGCACATCTGGCAACATTGAACATTGATAAAGTCTGTGATGTGATGTCTGGTTTTGTCTGTCTGTAGCTGTTTCTATTGGTTGTATTCTACAGATGTAGCAGTTTTGGCTTAAATAATTTTACTATTGTTAGTTTTCGAGAAGACAAGAAAGCTTTGAAATAGTTAAGGCGTATAATTAAAAATAGAAGTTAGTGTTGGATGTACAAAGCTATCTACTGTACTATTTGCGGAATTGTAAACGTTAGTCATGAATATTGTAGTGTTTACATCAACATTATATTGTAAGAGAGTGTTGTCTTCTAAATATGGCTTACTACAATGCCGGCAGTGATAAAAACCTGAAGGAAACTAACGAATCTACTGATGATAATTGTGTTGTTGATGATTTATCTATAATTCCATTCGATAAGGATAGTTACGGTACGTAATGGGTATATAGTTATGTTTATAAATTTGACACTGCACTTTTTTTTCGATGATAAACCAAACGAAGCCTAAATGGAAATCGTAACGAAAAATGTGTAATTTTTATCTTATGTTTGTCTTTCTTTTCCTATGTGATAATGCTTTTACTATATTGTGAGCATGGTTTATTGTAATGCTGATAATCCATATTAATGTAGTGTTTATGTTAAGATCTGACATAAATCTAGAATATTTTTGACTAAAACAAGGAAATTATCTGGTTGCAATGAAATAGGCAATTTACTGCAATATCATTTAAGTATTGGGGATTAATGTTCCTACATATTGTTATACCAAATTCATTCAATTCAAGATTTTATGTTCTTCTGAATAACTTAACAACACACCAAGTATTAAATTCTTAGTAAAGCTCATTTTTCACTAATGATTAAATTCACCTTTCTTTTTAAGGCCCCTGACCTCTGTCGATCTGTGGCAGGGCTCTCTTCTAAATTATTCTCTTCATTATTCTGAAGATTATCTACTGTCTCTCATAGTAGTGTGTTTGTAGTAGCTTTTTTGTGGTGTTTGACAATTCCTCAAACCTAGGATATCAACACTATATATGAGTATAAAAATTATAGATAAAATATTTCCAAACACAACCTAATATTGGATAGTTTGGAGATCTACGGTAACAATGCCTATTTAGATTATGAATCTTAATTATATGGGATAAGTGATAAGTCCAGTAGTCTGCAACCTTTTTGGGAACATGGCAATGCTGATGTAAACAGTGTTTTGCTATATTTTGTACTATTATTGTTATTGTATTTTATAGTAGTAGTAAACAAGCATGTAGTCCTTCTGACGATAAGTGACCAATGCCACCCATGGATATGTGTGATAAATCGATCACAAATGTGTTGCACACCTCTGATGAATAAGTTGGAACAGCCCAGATAAAAATATTTCCCTTACTACACCTTTTATTGTTTATCAAACACTTTTGTCTACCTACTGTACAAATATGTATTATGTAGTGTCAGTGTGACCAGAGGGTGTAACGCAAAAAGGTTCTGTCACTGATAATGTGTAATGCGGAATAAAAAAAGTGTTTATAATACAATAATATAAAATTTATTTACATTATACTTGATGATGCCATCTCTTTTTTTAATAAAAGGTTGAGGTTCGGCGCAGAGAGTATTACAAATACTAAAGTGTATAAAACATGGTACCATTCACAAATAAGGAAAAAGTTTGATTTGTGTCATCACTGACAAGCTTTTCTGTCTTCTGCAACCCTCTCAGTATTTTTGCAGTGTTCCCTTTATTTCACTCCCTATCACTTATCACCTTTAAATGATTTCCAGCAATATGTGAATTGTGTGGGCGTGTGGGTCACCGTGGTCAATTCTACTACCGCAACAATAAGTTTTGTTCGATGAGATGCAGTTTCAGTAGTACCAGGCGACGTAATTGTACCTCCAAATTCAAACTAATGGAAGGGACTGAGCACATGGCTGGTTTAATACCTCTAGAACCTATACCCCAGTTGCAGCATTGGCAGGCTACATTTAATGAGTTGCAGGTATTTATATATGGTGATTGAGCAATGTTCTAAACTAGAACAGGTTTTATGATTTTTTATGAAACTGATGGAACTGAGCATGCTGTCCATCTGATGGTAAGTGGCTATTGCCAGTCGCGGATGTCTGTTGTCATCTCCAGATAAGATTGATATTGCTGCACCTGAGAACTTACTTCTAGTGATTTATATATTTCAATACATCTTTTAAATCAGAACACAGTAATACTTAACATTGCTGTTATTAGTTTGATCAGGTGTGGTTGTGGTGCATCCTGCGTATCTACCAAAGGCTCTACTATCTTTTATAATGATAATACTCTAGTAAAGAAAAATTGCTATATTTGTGTTACCATTTTAGAACTATGAGCTATGATATAGTGATATAAGAAAAATAAAGCTTATAAGTATAATAATATTCTCAATTACTTTGTTTTTTTCCAGGCTGGCCCCGTAAAGAAGTCAGCTGCATTGATTGCAAATAGCTATGAATGGAAAGATGAACTATTTGGTTGTGATTTTCTTGCTGCTCCAGTCAATCTATTCAAGCATGCACCCCTTCATGAAATTTGCACATTCGAAGGCATGAAAGTTGAAGTAAAAAATTCAGAGTGTGATAATAATTCAGAAAAGCTGAATGATTACTTTTGGGTGGCTACAGTTTTGAAGGTACGATACACATTTTTTAACATTAAAACTAATTTGGTTTTATACAGTTTTAATGTAATATTATTTTTGGTATGTAGTTACATTTTATTGACCTAAATTTATAGTATGTGTGAGAAACTTTGAAGGATAAAAGAATTCGGCTACATATAAATCTATTATAGGTTTTTATATATTTACCAGCTTAATTTTTTGGTATCTTGGTAATAATTGGGATTGTGCACAATATTACCCACAACTATTGAATTCTGCAGTATCTGAGAAGGCATTATTTTATTTATGATTTTATAACGTCAATCTTTTGATACAGGTGAAAGGCTATATGGGACTTTTACGATATGAAGGATGTGGAAGTGACGATTCAAAGGACTTCTGGGTAAATCTGTGTTGTTCAGAGGTCCATCCAGTCGGCTGGTGTGCGACACGCGGTAAACCTATCATTCCACCGCGTAGCATAGCAGATAAATATACAGATTGGAAGAAGTGAGTATTTTGTCAAGAATGCATGGCTTTTTGAATCATGTACTTTTTTCAGTTCATAATCATGTTCATAATCATGATTAGGAGTGAATTTTAAAAATGTCGTTAACAGAACTTTACTGGCAAAGCTTGGTACTAAAGATTAGGAAACATTTCAATAAAATCTGCCAATACAACAACAGGAACAAGGTGGTTTTATTAAATGGCCTTATTGCTTGTTAAGTGTCTTTTTTAAACCACTTCAATATGTTTACCTTTTAAGTAAAGCGGTCATAATCTCCAAATTGGGAGGTGTGTAGCATATACCACTATGTTATCCTTGGATATAATCAGGGCTGTCCAAGGCAATCCTGGTACCTTGGGTACACAAGAATTAGGGCTTCATAGGAAAGTAACCATTTAAACAATTTAAAATACAACTACGCTGTAGTTATTTACAGAATAAAAAGTTAATGACATGCAGGTAGTAAACTATGTCCATAGAGTTGAATTTGTACTTTTATTTAGACAAGACAACAAATGTTGCACTGAATCATATTTATATTGGCTTTTTGGTGCTCTTGTGACCTCTGGGGCCCTGGGTACAGAACACAAGTGTCCCTTATAGTAAAGATGGAACTCAGTAACCTATTTAAAAAGTACTATTTATTTTTAAATATTAAATATAATTAATAGATTTGCAAAATAACTTTTCTAATTACAGATTTTTAGTTCGACAGTTAACAGGTGCTCGTACGTTACCAGCAAATTTTTACACTAAACTACATGAGAGCCTGGTTTCAAGGTTTTCAGTTGGCTGCATTATGGAAGTCGTCGACAAGAACAGGATTTCACAAGTAAAGGTCTTGTATATTTAAGTTTATTAAAATTGGCCTGACATTAAAAGTGATACATATTTAGAGCTAAAATAATCCATACTCATAGCTCTTTGAAACGATGCTCTGTACTAATGTATGCTGTGAACATTGAAATACTTCCAAAGATAAGTATTGCATTGGAATGAAAATTATTAACTTAATTAATGCTAATTGATTTTTATTGTGTTGGTAATTATTTTACTTTAATTGGTTTAATTTATTTTTGTTGAATTAGTACAGAAGAAATAATTTACAACAAAATCATTAACAAATATATAATTTATTATTCCAGGTAGCAACTGTAAGCGAAATAGTAGGAAAACGGTTGCACGTGAAATATTACGACAGTTCGCCGGAAGATAATGGCTTTTGGTGTCACGAGGACTCGCCTTTGATACATCCTGTTGGATGGTCTTTTTCAATAGGACATCCCTTAGATGCCCCGCAGAGCTACTGTCAAAGAGTTGCTGCCGGGAGGATGTTGCCCAACGATACCGTGCCAGAGTTGTTCTACAAATACCCCACTAGTGAAGTGCCGTTATTCTCGGAAGGAGAGAAGATAGAAGCAATAGATCCATTGAACCTTTCGGCAGTTTGTGCGGCCACAGTTATGCAGATCCTTAACGACGGCTACATGATGATTAGGATAGATTGCTACCCTGCCGAGGTGACGGGAGCCGACTGGTTCTGCTATCACGAAAGATCTCCTTGCATATTTCCCGTCGGGTTCGCGCAGGCAAACAACATACCGCTTATTCCTCCGAATGGGTAACTATATTATTTATGCTGCTCTATAATTACAGCCGTTTAATTTTTAGCTAAGAATGTGTATTTTAAAATGTAATAATACAGTTGGTGTTCATCAAAATCGGCCACATTGTGTTGCCCCCTTTTAACATATTTAGCTTTTTTTTATCATATTATTTTCATATTTACTTTTGGTTTTGGTTATTCACACATTGTTGAAAAAACATTGGTCTGTAAAAACAAGTAAAATTTAAACGTCGAAGTTAGTAACAACTGAGGTAAATTCTTATCCTACTAGATTCTTAGTACAGATGTTCAAGGATGGCAATAGATCTGCCAAGTTAACTTGCGATTGATTGCTTCTTTGCAACTTACCATATTAATAAGTATATTTACATTAAGAAAGTCAAGAACATGTTTCTTTTATGCACTAATGAATTGGATTCGTCAAAACGAATCATATGCTGATTTTTATATGATAGAAGTAGAAAACGAGCGTGCATTTCAACTGATGATAAGTGACCACTATCGCCCTTTGACATTTGTAATCAACCCCAGATAAGATTAGATTCCTATCTGTGGTCGGCCACAGCGAGCAAGAGGTTCTACTACAGGCATTCCTCGTATTTACAGCAGGTTAGATTCTCGAAAAACTCGCTGTAAATGGAAACGACGTGAATCGAGAAATATATATACGCGACGCAGCCGTTGACCGCGCGACAAGTGAATCCTCCAGATGTCGACAACTGACGTATCTTTGAGAAATAGTCTCAAAACATTGTTCGACGGAAGTCTAGAACTGCGTGTACTTTCAAAACTTTTTTTTTTATATATATGATGGAGTAGCAAACGAGCATGCAGCCCACCTGATGGTAAGTGGCAACTGCCGCCCATGGACATTTGTGATC
>DWRA01003134.1:0-12604 GCA_018250295.1 Spathilepia clonius
TGCCTAATAACAGCAGTGTTAAGCGCTGCTGTGTTTTGGTTTGAAGGGTGTGGTAAGGGAGATAAACTTAACGAGGCGTTCCAACTTAGTCCTCAGGGGTAGCAACGTATGTGTGGTCGACTTCAGTTGGGATGCTAGTCTTATCTGGGGTGGATAACAAGTGTCCATGGGCGGCAGTTGCCACTTACCAACAGGTGGACTGCATGCTCGTTTGCTACTCCATCATATATAAAAAAACAACTGCTTTGCTTTTAATCGTCAGTACAACGGCACCAAATTGTATTGCGTTCGATTTCGATTTCGATTCAATCCAACCATACCAAACTGCTTTGCTTTTGATTTTTAAACCAAGCATACCAAACTGTTTTGTCTTTAAATTATTAATACGACCATAAAAAATGACTTCCCTAATTATAGAAACAAACGTCCTCTTCAACGTTTCACTTTGCCACTACCGGTACGAGTCTCCTCTCAAAGTGACCATAATCCATCGTGCTGGCCAAGTGCCGATTAGTTGGTGCGGCACCTGATACACACCTTTAAGAACTATAAGACGTGCAGTGTTCTATTACGAATTGAATTCGATTTTTTATTGAAGATTGTTCACGATAAACTATCTGAATATTCTGCCTGACTCTGTATTGCTCTGTATTTAGAATACCTTGTCCGAGTAAACATGTGTTCAATTTTCCTTGTCCATATACTTTACACGTTTAGGATTTCTGCATTAGTTTATGTGCATCACCCTGTATTTTTGATTTTATAAAATATAATAAGATACATACGTGGTAGTAATAGGAAGGATGGGCGCAATGGCGAGCTCCACTGTGCGACGGTGCATCATCTCGTAGCCCATCTTGCAAAGCCGTTTCGAAACTACCGCAGATTACCTGTAAATATATTCAAATACATACATTAGATGTTTGTAATAAATATTAAAGTCTGTAGTGCCTGACGTGAAAATTAGTCATGAGTAAAAGGTATTTATCACACTCGTAAAGTTAATTGAAGTCAAAATATTGGAAATAATATTCATTATTTATTTTTGAAAGTTATAGGGTCAGTGGTAGGTCTTATCGAGGTTAGATTACGGGCGGCACCATCTCACACCAATTTAGCTATTTCTTCTTGATAACAGTAAATGTAAATGTACATATATGTAAAATGCTACATTCTAGTTTGAAGGCGTCGATTACTTATATGACAAATACATAGTGTAAGTCCTCAGGGGTTACTACATTTGTGGTCGAGCTATAGTATGACTTATTTGGCAGTGGCTAGGTTTGGTACTAAACATCAGTTGGGCTGCAACTTAATACATGCAAAAATACATGGTAAATAAAATATGTAAACTTACCAATGGAGCAATATTGGCCGTAACGAATACTGCTATATTAAACAGGCCACAGAACAATTTCCAAGTTGGGCTGATGGTCTTTTTCTGAAAAGGTTGAAATTTAATACATGAGAATTTTAAGTAGACATAATATATCAACTCTTTACAGGTTTTAACTTAATGAATGCACTTTAAAATCATTAATGTCAATAAAGGTACAGTAATGGCTCATTAAAGCTGCTTGTGGTGATCTACTTAAAGGGCTGCATCTAAATAGATGCAAATGCCAATATACCTATTTACTTTTACTAAATTATAGCATAGTTTACTCGTGCTATATTTACATTTTATTAACGTAAACACGCATATCGCTCGAAGCAACAACCAAAATAAGTGAATGTAATTTCAAGAGTTACCTTAAATTGAGCGTATCTGTATCCAGCGTAGTAGATGACGTTGACCAGGCCGGTCTCCAGCACGAGAGCGAGGTACACGGCGTGGAGCGACCAAGTGGGCGGCACGGCGAAGCTGGCGAGCGCGACCACCGTGGGGATCAGCAGCAGCGGCGGCGCGGCCACGGCCAGCGGGTACACGTCGCTGCGCCGCGCGTACGCCTCCTCAACCTTGCTCGATTTGAACGTCAGGCAGAGAGTGGTCGCGTCCGCGAGCTCCCTGCACACAGTGACGTAAGCCTCGACCGACAACTCATCGTTACGTAAATACGCGTTGCTGAGTGAAAGATTAACGTTCAGCGCGATTGCAATAAGATGCGTTTTTGTTTATTGTTGATATCAAATCTGTTTTGTACTATTTGATCGTTTATCAACCATATAAAACATGTTTTTATAAATAATACATATATCATACAAAAAGTTAAACGTTAATCGCAAAAATAGTGTTGAAATATCTATAGGTATATTTAAATAATATAAGTGATATATAGGTACGTAATTTTCGAAAATACTTTCAATACTTAAATAATATAGTTTGCTAATCAATTACTTTTGACAGTTTTATAAGCCAAGGTTTATAAGCTACGCTAATGTAACTAACTCTACCCAGATAAAAAAAGATTTATTTAATGTCTGGGAGTTGAAATTAAAACCGTATTTAAATCTTAATAAGTATTCCGAGTACTTTTACTGAGTACGCATTTATAAAAGGAACACTACATTGCGTAACTTTATTTGCGTATTAATAAGAAATCAAATTACTTAGGGAAAAAGCAAAACGATCAATAAAAATTAAAAGAAATTTCGCTTTAATTTGAAAAATATATAGAAATCCATCAGGTACTACTGTTTAAATATCATTAACTTAATTTTATATTTGCAAAATCCAAAGAATATCTCATTCATCTACATTATGTTAAAATGTAAACACAGACAAACACGTTTTGGATCTTTATTCGTACACAAGCTGAACCCCATGGCATCATCAACGTTGTAAAAAAGTAACGTGATATACATAAGTATAATTGAAATTGTACACCATCAACAATTTGAAGAAAATGCGCATGATAGGTTTTTACTTTTTTGCGCAGATTTCTTATAGGGATATGTTCTGAAATAAAAGTTGCCGCAGGTACTTCCTATAACATCAACTATCTGCAAAAGTCCCATCTATATCCGTCCAGCAATTTCTAAAATTAACCAAATCAAACACATAAAATTCTTAATAGTCGTGTTTTTGTTACAAGTTTTGTATATACTTTCAAATTGACTTTGTAAACATCTGTTATTTTGATATCGCAAACAGACACTTCAGTTTTAATTGATTTATGTAGATATAAATTAAATAAAGCTTGGTTAGTAAATAAGGTCATAGTACTTTTACAGTCACAGTTACTTCCGCAGACTGATAGAACTACTCATATGTATGAATATGATAGAGTACATTTCGAACAAAGCAGATGACTGAAGCCGAGGGCAAATAACTTTACGCTTTACAAAGGTAGCTACGTAATAAACTCATGCTTCTATTATATCCACTGAATCGTTATTATTAAGTACTGTTATTGTAGAATTAACTGACTTAGTTAAAAAATAAACGGCACTTACTTGTCATCGTCTCTATTGACGAGTTCCTCCTCTAACATTGCGTGTATTTTCAGTTCCTCATTGTCCTTGCTCTCTTCTTGTGGTGATAGCACCTACGGATAATGTACGAAGCGTATCTATGTAAATATCAAGCAACAAATCGATATGAACGCGATGTAGGTAGCATATTAGTTAGTGCTCAGATAATTCTAATGAGCAATTTGACATCGGTAAAGGTTACAAGCGGCGTTTTTAAATGGGCTAGTGCAAAACTAGGTTAGAGCATTGAGCCTAGTGCCCCGGTGTCCTATTTTCGGGTTTCGGGAGCAGGCGGGCAGGGGTATGGGGAGGTAGGAGTGCACTCACAGAGTCCTCGTCGTCGTCTTTCAGATCGGAGAGCGCGTCGGCCATGTCGCTGTTCGCTCCCTCCGCTATACCCCTCTCCTCACCACCCTGGTACTAGAATTTGCATCAACTGAATTAGTTAACCTAAATTACATGAATTGAAAGAGGCATGGATAAGTATTCAGACCTACACAGGAGTGATGTATTACGTATATTATGTATTATATACGATGTTACGTCACTATTACATCTAAACGGCGATCAAATATTTATTCATGAATCTTTGGTACATTTATTACCGCGGTCCGGCAGATTTACGTTCTCTAAGTATAAATTATAAGAATACTTAATGTAGATTTAGAAATATGTCTTGTAATTCTGATTTATTACATTAAATCATTATACACTTATTTATGGTAATTTATTAATTCGAATAATAAATTATATTCGATTACTGCATAAATGTAATCTTAGGACTTGCGTGGTTTAAGTGGACCTCAAAAAGATTAACATCTTACTTGTACTGTGTCCATGTGTTTCTTTTATAAATGCCGATACAATTTTCATTTCATAACTTTAAAATTCCTTCGCCGATAAAGCCCAGTTCGTAGTCTATAAATGTACAGCTGTAATTCAGGTCAAAAACTATCTAATCACTCTTTACAAAGTTGGTTATCGCTGTAAAAGTCGCATAATATCCGTTTAGCGATTTTTAATACTAGTTCCTATCACCACACCAAATAATATAAAAAATTTAAAAATTAAAAAAAAAATCATATTATGCAGATAAAAATATGAACATAAAATTTATTTAGAAATGATGGATTACAAATGTCCATAGGCGGCAGTGACCACTTTATCAGGTGGACTACATACTCGTGTGCAACTCATATATGAAAAAATAGGACGAAGACATATATATTTTATTGCTCTGAAATTTAATAAATATGTTTTATATCTTCCATAACACGAGCACGTAGACACTAGCCTGTCACAATATCGTATAGAAAAATATGATCTTGTCTGACACGACACGTTCAATGCCTGTATATATATTATATTACCGAATTATATGTCGATGTAGTTCGATTCACATGAATCATTGTAAAGTCTAGTGTAAAGTGTGAATCTAGTTACTTTAAATAAATAAATGATAATAATTATTATAAATGGGGCGTAATACTTACGGGTTTCAGCACGCGTACGATGAAGTAAGTCTTGATGCCGGCCTGACGCAGCATCTCTTCCCGGCGCTCGCCATGCGCCGGTTCCACCTCAAACTCGTTGTTTAGAAAACTCAAAGTTACTTCTGACACGTGCACGCGCCTAACAAACATAAAAGTAACATAAATATTGCTTCATTGTTTATCTTTGCGTTGCGAAATAAATAGAAACCCGTTGTTGTCAATCGCTCAAACACATTACACTGAATTGTGTTATTACTGAAACGCTCGACAAAATAACTTATTACCAGACTACTATACCTGTTTCTTATGATATATTCTTAGTTTTGGAAAGACGATAATTAAAGCGAAAACATTCTATAGATAAAATGGTATCTAAAGTCGAACGTTTTCTAACAGATCATGACCTATAGTGTTAAAGAGCATTTCTATTTAAGTTACTCAGCATCTTTTTAAAATAAGACTTTTATTCGATATCTTGTGACTGACATTGCAATAATGGTATCCATAGACGGAAAAACATTATCAAATTATAT
Source organism: Spathilepia clonius (assembly GCA_018250295.1). NCBI lineage: Eukaryota > Metazoa > Arthropoda > Insecta > Lepidoptera > Hesperiidae > Spathilepia > Spathilepia clonius. The sequence goes on from DWRA01003134.1 coordinate 5,441, forward strand.
TAATTTTGCAACGGAACCCAAAGAATGTTATGTATCTATCTAATAAAGTGCTTACATCTAATATAATTCTACGTATAGTAAGAACGAGCCAGTCATCACGCGTTGTCGCGTAGCTGAACACATTCTTACGCGTATTTGTCAAAAAAGCCTAGGAGAGAATTGTACAGCTAAGATAAGGTCAAGGTTGTAGTTGAATGTATACTAAAACGTACTTCTCTCAAAATAACCAGAATTATGATGCAAAAATATTCAACAAACTTAAATTCAAATACTAGAAGCAAAACGTTTAAATTATGCAACTTGTAAACAATGTCGATCTTGTTTATACTTATTTCGAAGTAATTTACAACTTGGAATTCTTCAAATGATGCCAAAGTTACGTTAAACATTCGGTTTAATAAAGTTCCACGTTGATCATATGTACGCCGGATACAACTAACATAATAGACAGTTGTTTTGTATGTGTTAATGGAACTATTAATTGAAAGTGGAAAAACTATGAGGCGTTAGGTACTAAGCACTCTTTGTTTAGCGCCAACCCTATGTATGAGGCGAGCAAAATGACAGCATAACGGATGAAACATGACACCAGGTTATGAATGAACAAATAAAGTTAATATCGCACTATTTTCTACAAATGGGAACGTATTTACATTAACGGTTACTTATATTAAAAAAATTACATTATGCTTCAAAATATTCTTATACTTACTTATTGCAATTCTAATTTTTATTTATAATCATACCGGTGTACATATTATAGGAACCTGAATAATCCACAATAACTACTGAAAACTCATTATCAGTTACGGTAGTTATCAGTAAAGTCTTGGCCACATTCCTCAAAGAGATTCCGACATTCTAAAACCGGCCCATCATAATCCTCATGGAAGGAGAAAGTGGTCGGCACAAACAGGTCTGCTGACGCCATATGACAGCAACGCTAAGGGCTTGGCTATGGGCCTCAAACACGGCCCCATAGAGTCCCGCTATCATTTCAAATTCAACCTTCAGCAAGTTTCGCTACAATATACAGCGCAAGTTCGTGGCCTTATAAGAACACATACATTTTGTTTTTAACGCTCGACGCGGACGTTTACAGCGCAAAGCGAATTTGCTTTGAGCGCGTCGTGGCCCTCGGGGTAGGAAAAATACGGAAAAGAATACTGAGGAGAAATTTTAAATTTAAAACTTCGCAATGTGGTATTATTATGGTTATACCTTATCATGTCATAATATCTTTGAAGTCAAAACACTTACACTCAAAGTTCTTCACGACTGTGTAAAAATTGAACGTAAGCGAAAGTAAAGCGAATAATAAACAGATTTAAAAAACTGTAGGTTGTTTATTAATTTTTGTCAAAAAACTTTTTTCGGCACCGCTGTATTTCTGTTCTATCGTGGCATTTAGCAAAAGGAATCATGCCTTAGGAGCGGCCGTGCTCCGAAAGTCACCGTTCGGAACTTGTTAATTGACAAGGTGCTGAAAAACTTCGATAGCGTGGTTCAGAATTCAACGGCGCCATCTTTGGATGAGTTGCGAGGCGCCGCCACACAATGTTAAGCGCTGCGGTTTTCTCGTTACAAGGGTGTGGTACAGCAGTGACCCTACAATGTACAAAGAACGTACAATGTGTTCGAACTTAGTCCTCAGGAATGGCAGGGCATCTGTGATCGACTTCAGATAATCCTGTAATCCACGGGCGACAATATCCGTTTACCATTACTAGGAACGATCGTTGGCCACTACTGTTGTTTGAAAAAATATCTTATATGTATTTGTTTAATTACCCGGCCATGCCACTGCTTTCCATCTTGTTAGCAAGCTCCACATCCCGAGAGTATACGTCGAACTGCCACTGTCGCTGTCCTAGAACGCCCGCCAGAACTGCCCCCGTATGAATGCCCACGCGCATGTCTACTGGTGAGTTTGTAGTTTGTTGTACGTACCTGAAAGAATTCCAGGTATTTAAATAATTGGTTCAACCTCAACCTTTTATTTAACACTGTAAGTACTTACTTAGAAGAACTGTTTTTTATTTCCATTAAAACATAATTGCTTAAAAATTACAAACATATACGATGATTGTTTTGTCGCCAATTCTCTTAACTTTTGACGTTTTATTTAAGTAGATACCTTTCCATTTCTATGAGTTATTCAAATATAAATCAGACATACTATGAAATTTGTATAAGGTGCAGAAGAAAGTCTTACTTAATAGCCTTAACCATAGATAATCCCATATGCACACACAGGACGGCATGATCGGGTCGCTCCACTGGTGCGCCGCTAATGCAATAATAGCAATCTCCAAGAATTTTTATGCGAAGTTGCTGATATTTCTGCAAAAAAGGTATATAACTATACTCTTTGCTCACAAATGTATGTGATGCATTCATCAAAATAATCTTGTATTCAGTACCTCAGCGAGTCGATCAAAACGGGCAAATAGTTCGTTTAGGATAGCGACGAGATCTTGTGCCGAATATGTAGAGGATATCGCCGTGAAGCCCACGATGTCTGCGTACAGGATGCTGGTGATAAGAAAAATGAATAGTTTTCCATCGAAAATATTGTATACTTATATTTCATGGTGTTCAGGCCATGTATTGTTATAACTGGAAGGAGGCTGAACCATTATATAAGTAGTTCGGTACCACTACACCTATTTCTAGGTATTGGGATTCGGCGGAAGGTAGATAAGTAGAGGCAACTTACTTATACATGAGGCGACCATTTTAATCCGCCTGAGTGTCAATCGGTGATCAGCTTCAGGTAGAATTCCTGTTCTATTTGGAGGTGGTCGCAGGTGTGAAGAGACGCCTTAACATCAGGTGGACTGCATGCGACAATAGTTCACTAGTTTAAGCTCATGGAAAACTTACCTAACGTTTTCGTGTCGTGACATATAAATCTTTTTGAATTGGGTGTCAATCAGTCCTAAATCTTGCCTCATCTGAATAGCAACATGTTCCGGTAGCACCGAGAGCAACAAACGTTCCTATAACAAACATTTTATTTACTGCTAGCTCAAGTAGTCGGCCAAATTTAGTTTTGTTTGTTTATTATATTATTCACCTGTTCTTTACTTTGCTGTTCAATAGTAAGCTTGTCCCGTAGGCTTCTTTTGGTTTCTTGAAAGGCACTTCGCTGTTGACTCTCGCTGATGGCATATGCAGCGGCTCCTAATAAAGTGGCCCCGATAAGCAAACAGCCGTTTGCCACTTGCTGCCAAAAAATTAACGATGATTCTACTTAGAAAATATTTTTTTACATAAAAAAGACCCGCAGATACCTAATAACTATCAAGATAAAATAAAAAATCGTAATGATTAGCAAAACTTTTTGAGGTAAAATAATATGCCTGAATAATTATGTTGTTTCTATAGGCTACAAAACACCAACTTATATATTTTTACACGTAGATAATATAATTCAGTCAGATGTAATAGAGAATATACATTATACAAATATATATATATATATACCATCCTCACAACTTAGTGTATTATATGAAGAAAGATCCAGTATCAGGGAGGCCCCCACAGTCTATCTTTCACTGTTCTCAACTTTTCTAAGGAATAGATAGCCAAGAAAACCTAGTATAGTAGTATTCCATAAACTATCTCTACATAATATACATAATTGACATGTTGCATCCTAATCACTAAGTATTAACACCCAGAAAGATATTAAACTTAAACTCACCTGAGAAACGAAATCTTCAGGAAGTCGGCCTTCAGATGTCATGGCATTGTAGTACTGTGCCAATATATATGACACGGTGGAGATTACGCTGTAGATTATTAATAAAATGTAATGAAATGGTAAAGTTGCCAGCGTCAAGTATTGAAGTACTACCGCCCAGCCGAGCAGTTCGTTGTAAGAATCTCCAACGCGACGAGCCGCGCTCATTATTAGGTGAGTCCAGAGGACGAACCACACTAAGTGGGTACATGGGGTTCGCGTATTCGGTGCAAAAACGTAAAATGCCAAAAATGCTAAATCCAAGAGCATTTCCAGAGTAAGTGGGCCAAAAACGTAAAACAAATCTCGTTCTCCTGGCACGAATGCGGTAAAAGCTTGCAGCAAGATACCAGTCACCAGCAAGCGCAGCAAGGCCCTCTGCTGAAGCCTTCGAGTGTAGGCCGAGTACAGTATTTCGTCTGATAAATCCGTAAATCTCCATGGTGGAAATAGACACATCCAACGTTTTTTCAACGCTCTGGGAGGCACTGATTTCTCCATGTTGTCTTCAGGTTTTAAGGCATTTCCGATGTAAAATCTTGAGACTAAGTTTGATTATTGAAGTTTTTATTCGTCATGGAATTTACTGTAGTCTTAAAAATAAATAAAACATGTAAACATTTTAGCACTCAACACTGCAGGAAACAAAAATACGCGGCGTGAAAGTTTCCTTTACAAATTTATGTGTCCAAATAGCATAATCTCCTATAAACCACAACTTGCGGATATTCTGTTCAATTCAGATCCTTCTTTGGTTTTAAAAAAAAATCACAGTAATATTTGTGTTTTAAAAAAAAATGACTTGATGTTAACTCTTTTGTATAATAAGACGCTTTTAATGCTTGTTTAACAACAACAATACATAAATATGTCATGTGCGTATGACGAAAAGACTTGAATGATTTGTGTCGTAGACGGAGCTCGTTAGAATACATTCAGCGGAGACTTTCCGTTAACGGTTGCCTGATCGAGGACGCCTGTGTAATGAATAAATTACACGCTGAAACATTGTTCCGATATCCGTTCATTAGTTAAGCCGTCAACTAGACTAGAATTTACTTGATCATCTCAGTCTTGTTACGTTACAACTTCATTTTCATATTCTCAATTGTTTCTATTTACGCGTATTTTAGCGACCGTGAATTTTTGTGTCTTGTGTGCGCTGTTGTTGGTTTTAAGTATTTATTTTTGTCATAACCAACATTTATGCTACTATAATCAATATGATTACGATTACAGTCCTTATAACAAATGTATTTATATACATTAAACAGACAAGTTATGTTTGTTGCTATTTTGGTACACGTAAACAAACGTTTAGGGATTTAAACAAACCATAAACATTATAATGACGTTAACATAATTGGCAATATCTAAGGGGCTAATTTACATCTTATCTATAGTACCTACTATAAACGGTACTTACGTAGGAAAATATGAAAATATATTTATCTACGTTATTATAACTGTAATATGTCTGTTTACTCAGGTATCAGACAATAAGTACTAGGTGCGTGTTGATTAAATGTGGATTTAAAAGCTTGTACAGAGCCTTACTATTTAGCTAATGAGTAAAGTACAAAATGTAATTCATAATATACTAATATGACATCAGATGCCCAATAGCCTAATAGATTACATTGAATATAATTCATAATTCGGGAAGTAACATTATTTTTAAAATGGTATATATGTAGGTACAATAGTTACTTACAAAACATAACTTTATTCTAATATAACTTCGCTTGTATTGATTTAACTGTACCTACCTAAAAATATCGTACAGAATTTGGTCGCTCTATCAATAGTCGCTTCGTTTGCAGTATAAATTTTAAATGCAACTGAATATTTTCCCACAGAAATGCACGTATCAGAAATCCCAATACTTGCATTTGATTTAATGAAATAATACTTAATATTCTTACTCACCTATATGCATTTTAATACAAAACGATATGTTTGTATGCATTAAGGGTGAACAAATTGGATTATATCGCCTGAGCGATAGTTGGACAGGCTACTATCTTGTCGCTTATGCTACTGACAAGTTGCTTAATCTTCTACCGTTCGGCCGTCCAATTCATTGTCAGAGCGACCTAGGAGCGACATATTTTCATTTTTTTCCAAAAATCCGTCAGCAGTCGCCGAGCAACTTTAAACAGTCGCATAAACCATTACTAAATCGCTAAAGTTAGCACTGCTTAAGAGATTGAAGCCAACGGGTCTAATAATCATGATAATAAATACAACGTAACATATTAAGAAGCAATATACTAAGATTCGAAATTATATGTTATGTGTTATTGTTGTTTGCTTGCATAGGCATGTTTATTCCATTGCAATTTATTTAAAAAGAACTGCCTTTTATATAACAAAATGAAAATGAACATCAACTCTATGTACACCTCAATTTTTAGAACACTTCTCTAAATATGTTATCTAACACTTGTTGTACTTACATTTAGCAATACTGCAGGGAAATTGTTAATTAGAGAAATATCCGCGTCTAGTACATGTTAAGCTATATCTAGTTTAACTACGACCTATCTACTTCCGTGCTCACGACCCAATTCGCAAAGCAATCATCTAAGAGGTGCAGCACAGATTGCACTAAATTGTAACACATTTCCATTTCCCCGAACTAAAGTAACCTCCTTCAAAGCAAATAGATTATTACAGGCTTACAGTATCAATTTATTGTGGTAGGTTAAGGCCACTCGTTTATTCCATCTAATTTTAACAATAAATGAATACAATATTTTTTGTACGATTTTAGTGACCCGACATGATAAGGCGAAAACCGCTTTCCCTTGCAATGTGCACTTTTATATGACTAAATCATATTAACGTAATTTTAATGATTATAAAATGTACTTATTGGGATATTTTTAATAATTGTACCACTTGAATGGGCCCCTTGACCTACAAGTAAATAATGTATCATATACCTTCATAGGTACATTCGCCTAGCCCGCCTGACAGACATATTTAATAATGTACGAAGATTTAATAAAATAGGTCTTGCGATATCTTCTATACTGTTTATAACCAATGTTGTGTAGAAACGGAAATTTTATTTAAGGAAATAAATTCGTGCACATTCAATAATTACGATTTAGATTGAATACCGTGATTGAACTTTATCAAATATTGTATCAACTCGAGGCACTGACTCCATCAATCTATGCCGAACACTTCATTTATTATTTTTGTAAACAAATGGTTTTTTACATATTATCAGAGAGTAAATTGAGTGATGATTTCTTAAGCTATTATTACTGGCATTTCCCGCCGAAATGTATTACTCTAATGATGCAAGCAATCGTTGTAAGAGACTATGCTATTGACCCATAAAATTTCAACCACCACGAAGGTCGTTCGATCGATTTCGTCCTGGTAGTAACATATATATTTTA
>DWRA01003135.1:0-12603 GCA_018250295.1 Spathilepia clonius
ATGTCCATGGGCGGCAGTTGCCACTTACCATCAGGTAGACTGCATGCTCGTTTGCTACTGCAACATATATAAAAAAAACAGCGGCGAAGTAATTGTGGATAAAGATTGACTTACATATGACAAGAGCATCTTAGCCCTCATGCGTGAGAACGTATCTGTGATCAGTTTCAGGTAGTACCTCTTCTGTGTGGAGTTGGTTACACACGTCCATGGGCCTCACTGACCACTTACCGTCACATAGACTGCATATGCATTTCCTACTTGTCCTTAAATAATGTCCTGTTTTTTCCCTTTGCTATGCACTCGTGGAACTAAACATGTTAACTATCCGTAGTAATACCTACCGCCATATTGATTTGAAATGAAAAACAGTAAAATAAAGTATCCAATCAAATTTCACGGCGTTCCGACATTCTTTTTACACAGTATCATCAGACAGGCAACTTTTACGAACTCAATAAATTGAACATCCAAAAGATTTCAAGCGAGTTCCATCCCTTGTAAAATTAAATACGGACTGTAGAGACAATGCATAGGTAATGCGGGGTAAACTTTGCAATATAAAAATCATGAAAACTCCGTAAGTTCTGCGATGGAATAAAGTATTCATTAAAATTGAAAACTTTGGGGTCAGGTGGCAAAGAGGGATGCGCTCCTTGTTTTGTGGAACGTGAATTAAAAATGCGGTGGGACTTGAGGTAAGATATGATTTGGTTTTAAAAATATATTACCTTTGAGGTCTAAGGTATCTAATTTGTTTTTATTTTGACCTTTATACACTTAAGTACGTACACAATGATTTAAACAATGTACACAGACAACAAGACGGACTACATGAACTTCCAGATTCCAAAACAGGTGTTACTTCATTATTTGTTTGAGATAGAACCCGCAACCCATTGCTAGTCATACCGGTATACTGCGCCGTGTTAGTCATAAATTATAATATTTAAGTTTGATAACTTTGCTATAACTATTATATAAGGCGCTTTGGACTGCTACGATCATGGTCTTTGCACTTAATATTTTATTATATTTCAGCATTGAGGTATTTTCTATTAATTCAAAGTCAAGATCAAGTCTGTTGAAAGTTTGTTAAATACTTTTTAAGAAGGTGATAAACAAGGAACCGGGATATCAACGCTACTATGGCCGTCCTCAGGTAGGAAATTTCATCTGGGATTGATTACAATTGCCTATAGGCGGCAGTGGCCACTTATCATCAGGAGGACTACAAGCTCATATGTAACCTATAGTATAAAACAGCCTCGTAGACCAGCTAACGATCTACAGGAGCTGTAGAACTATGCACGCTTTATCACCAAATTAGGTTCACAATATCATTGTTCTAGTTCATCGAATGCTATTAAAATAATGTATTTCCGTTTAAAATGATACAAGCAGAAAACATAAATATGAGAGAACTGTAACCAATGAAACATTCAGTGGGCAGACAGGTGCCGCGCCATTGCGGCCAGTTTCTTTATGCATGAAAGCGTCATTCCGAACGGTTCATGTCCACACATATCGGTACAGAATACATGTTTTGCACAGACGCGACATAAGTACCTAAATATAAATGTACAGTTATTAAAAAAACTGTTTATTTGAGTTATTACTGTCATAAACTATTTTGTCACGAAATTTGTGTTGACAGCCGTCTTTGATCTGTGTTTATTGGAACGAAATCACTAACTTTAAGTTTAATTTGAGATAGATTTACATACTATTCTAACATGTCCGTATGTCTAACAACCTCCTTCAAACAATAACACATCAACACTATAGTACTTTTATATCAAAGAAATAAATATGGCGGTGGTGCCGCCGGAGTCGAAATACAAAATGAACTACGAACATTTAGTGCAAGCTATTTATAGCTGGACACTTAACAGGTAAGTAGTTCAGTTGTAAATAATTCACACTTTCTATAGAGCTGCGACGTTGTATCGGCATCTCTTTTACTGTACCTTTTATTCCTTCTATGCCCTTAACTAATCTTTGTCAAGTGGGCAGTGCGGCGTACCTCAAGAACATTTACATTTATATTGGCTGGAGTCCGTTCGTACGGAGCACACTCTTCAGGTCTCAACGAGGGCCGAGTCAATTCAATCAGATCACCTCTGCGGATGTTTGCTCTTGGTCATGTATAATATAATACCTAATTTTGTTTGGTAACTAATTTGTGTAAAAGTTATGAATTTTACGCACATAAATTCAAGTAAATATTCAATTAAACTGATTTTAATTATATTAAAGAAATATTATAATACATTAAATTTGTTGAAAATTAAGATTGGTGAGTGCAATCTCTCTTCTCCATCCCACTCTCTATTCCAGTAAGTAAATTAAGAAATAGATGTTTATTTCTTATATGATGGAATACGTTGCAACACGTCAGTACGAAAGTTATGAGCCCTTCAAAAATAATACAGTCAAGTATACCTATTATATAAAAGGGTAGGTCTCCACTCAATGCAATAGGCTGAGGTGAATCAATCAATGTCTCAGTATCAAATCCCCGATCCTTCATTCACAGATCCCTTAAAACCTCACCTTTAAGGGCACTCACAATCGTTAATGATATCTGCCTATTGTTAAATAGAATACCATATGATATAATGCACGTGTTATTACGCTCATTAGTTATATTCATTTTATTACGCTCAATATTTAGTTTTTAGTTATTTTTTGATACATCTCCGATATTGATTAAGAAATCAATATAAACTAGAATTCATGCTGGTAATTTTAATTGTATTAGAATTTATGAAGTTTGATCACAGTTCCGCGGGCCTTTAATTCTTCATTGTTTTGCATTAATGAGATTTTCGCGGAACGCTCAACTGTTTCGTGTTCCGATGTTCCGTGTTTCGCGAATGTTTTGCGAATGTTTCGCTGGTAGGCATGGTCTCGATATACCGTAACTAAAACCGTTTCTATTCATATATTGAGACATATCAATACACAATACCAAAAGAATCAACCAATGTACGGAACTAAAATTCGAAACGCGTAAATATACGCAATATTTAGTACCTCTCTGTTCGACTCTTAATATTCGTTAAAATGAGAAAGAGACGAAACGAATAAAAAATGTGATGCATAAGTACGTTCTTTGACCGTTTGCAACAGAAACCAAATCAACATCAACATTATGCTGCTCTTCTGATATCGATATTAGAAAACAGTTTTCCAAATATCGGTTATGTAACCGTTTTCAAATAAAGCCGAAAACGACCATGTCTAGCTAAAACGCCTCGCACCGCCATGAATAATTCATGGCAGTTTGACAAGTTCCGGAGCAGGTACGATGCAGTTTACAGCTGTATCTGGTCTCAGTTTACTCGTGTTGGGGAACAGTGAAGCGGATGTTTCTTTAAACTTTCTATAGAAATACAAATTTTAGCACATTTCACCATTTAATGCCGTAAAATTACGTGTACTTGTATTAAATACATAAAATTAAAAAGGTCCTGTATTCACGCATTCTGACTGACTCGAATTGTAACATGTTCTAGTACCAAAATATATTTGATTTACTTTAAGTATTATTACAATACTAATTTGGGATAATTTCCACATTTTATTTAGCCGCAATAACCATTTACCATCAGATTGACTGCCTGCTCGATTTTCTTACATATTAATCATAAAAATTTTACTTACGGCCTTTCTTCATTCGCTTTAGCTCACCTTTTGACGTTTAAACTTCAATTTTTAAAAATCATTTTTTTTACGAGATAATCTATATACATAAAATAAATACGCCTTTAAAATGCTTCAACACTAATAAAATCACGAACCCTATATAAAAAGCTAACTTCGCCGACTAAGTTCATACGGCTTATTTACTGTAAGCCTGAAGGATTTAGCGCGAAATCCCTTAAATTGGACACAATTTCACCTGACCGGCCCCGCGACCACGTTCATCCCTTGTAATGAACAAAAAACGGTTAATCTGACGTCCCTGCAAAAGTCAAACAACCGTTACATTGTATACTAGCTATACCCCACGGTTTTAACGTTAAAATTGTAATATTACAAACATGTAAGTAAAATTTTATATCTGTAACAATTTCATGTGTTTATTTGTAATAACAAACGCAGTACATTTCATGTGTTCTATTTATACGGAACCCAAATTATTTTTTAAAAATAAAAGTAAATCCAGCCATTTTAGAAATCAGTCGGCACAAACCGACTAACAAATAAACGAACATATTTGTTACAGTTATCGTATATACTTTCTTTGATATGCATCCAGTAAAAAGCAATTATTATAAAAACAGATTATATTATTTGTATAGTTATATATCTTGTATACATAGGTATAGATATTGAAGATCATTTATTAATAAACAAAACAAGCGGAGACCTGCAGATACCTATTTAATCTTGTAATTTGTTCGAGCTTAATAAGTAATAACAAATAACTTATTTGTAAGGAACTAGTGCTACTTAGATAAACTCCTCCTGATGCGATACGCAATAAATAGGTCAATTTAATAAAAACGATGAGGCCAACTCTACATTAAAGAATCAAGTATTCCAAGAATAAATAAATGATTTACTTATAAGCATATAGAAAATAGAAATTAGTGCCTACTTTTATAGCTCAGTAAGTACCTTATAATAACTCCTTAAAAAACACGCAGTGCAAGTAAATAATAACTTCGACTAAGTAACAGTACTAAGTATTAATTAGCTATATTGTAACATATAGCGGGTAATGCTCTATATTCTATACACGTAAATAAAATTAAAGTACCCGTTTGTAATATGAAAATAACTGGTTTTTACTGAGAGTATATACGAAACTTAGAAGAACAATTAATAACATTTTTTTGTTTTTGTTTGAAGTCATCAACGTCGATATCGATTCTCGCTGGACGTTCACTGGTAAATAACTATTATAGGGAGTAACTTAGACTACTTTTATTGTAGAAAATGTTTTAGGATTCCGTGTAAAAGAAATCTCATTAAATCTATCGCGCACACCCATCTCGTTAAAACTGGAGTATAAAATTTCGGTTAAGTATATTTATATCATGTTACATTTTTTTAAACGCGGGTGAAACCGTGGGTCTCAGCTTGTAATAAATATAATTGCTTTCATAACCCTCATTGCGATTCGCTGCCCGTAATCATTCACTAATTGTCGATGCGCCGGTGGCCAGAATATGGAGTATACATCTCGTACAAATCCCCTATACATTTTTATTGGCCGCTTCTACCTTCCGCCCGGCTCGACGTGACAGGATTTCCTATGGTTAGGCTCATTACGGACGGAGCGATTAAATCGCACAACAAAGTTATTTGTCATCTTTTTAAAATTCCGAATAGTAATAGAGAGAAAATATTTATTCTGTTCAATAAATTCGATATGTTTCACAAAAGCTTCGGTTAAAAAAAAAATAGGTTACAAAAGTAGGTAATGTGATGAACATAATTTAAATCGGACAGTTTTTGAATCCAATACGAATTAACAACGCAACTGTCACGTCTTACAGCTATGTTTATTTGGTTACAACAAACATGTATACCTAGTAGTTACACATAAATGACAGAAACTAAAATGTAATTTTAATTCGTTCTTATAAAAATAAGTCTAAAGCTACGTGTCTAAAACATCCGCTATAAGAATCTTCTACGAAAAAATACCTGTACCCTTAATATGAGTTTTTACGTTTAGCTACTCTACCGTCGTTAACGAGTTTGCCCATACATTCTCCTAGCAGCGCCCCTTTGCGGAACGTTTCGGAATTAAAGATTTTGCTAGGAGACGATCGAGTCGCTAACCATAAAAAACTTATACTAAGAGTACTGAAGTGTTGCAAAATAATCGTAGCATGTACCTGTCCCGTGCGCACACAGCCTACGAAACGTTAGGGCAGAACGATTTGTTTCCGATTTCAGCGAGCCGCTGCCGATTGCAGGTGGAGTCGCTGTTACGCACTATTACTCGGAAAGTTTTTGTTGTTGTATGTTTTGTGAGAATGTACACGCTTTGTTGGGAAAATTGGGTATATTACAAATCAATAAAATATATTTCAGACATTTCATTTTTAAATATGAATAATTGTATACTTTAACGTATAATAGACACAATACGCATCTGCTTACGTGAAAAACTTAAACCTTTTTTCCTTTCAAGATGTTTTTATTCTTCAGCATAAAATATAGCCTTGCTTTTAAGTTTTGAAATCAATCAAATAAGTATTTCTATTATAAGTTTGTTTACTCAATTTCCGCTAAACAAAAGACATCAAATTTACGTATTTTTATAGCGATACGAAATAATTACTATTCACAATAAATAGTAAATAACTTATCCTTAACATCATTTCGGAAATACACGAATTCGCCGTCTCTAAGTGAATAAAAGTGCTCTTAGTGTTATTATCAGTAGAATACTAAGTGGCTGGATAGGTAAGTTTTCGCTGAGCATTCCGCAAGTTTTAATCGAGCCAGCGGTGTAATAACTTGAATGGACTGGATTTTAATTAAAAATTTCTCCTTTGAGAATCGCATTGTACGTACAGATAACCTCTAGAAAAGCAAGATTGCAGAACTTAGGAATATGCGGGATTCTTTTAGCTATTCGTCTTTATTCAGAGGTAAAACGAATACAATCTGGTGTCATGCTTATATGCCGTCAATTTTAATTATTAAATTCGCACTTATACTTACAACGTGCATACGATTTTTTGAACCCAAGAGTGATCACATTACTTTAAAATGAATAACAAAACTTTTTTGTTGCCTATGAATGGTTATTTATTTGTACTCGTGGCATCTATGACACAACAAACCTTATAGTGCAATGGCGAGCATATAAAGCGTCATATTTAATTTCTAGACAGATGTAAAACACCTAGCACAAATTGTTTGAAATACTAAGCAGGGCCCTTACACTTGTTTACTCATCTGTATATTGAATAATTTATGTCTTTATATATTAGTATTTAGTATTCATGAATAAATTTATAAAATACTTGTAACAAACATTCATGTTAAAACAAAGATGCGAAAGCATTAACAAGTAGAAATCCTCTGTGAAACATAACGTTTCGCTCACCTGACCGTCGCATTGTTTGCGCGGTAAACGAAAAAAATGGCCCCGCGGCCAATCAATCGGGAAATAGGAAAAAATCGCATTCGCCTCACGTGCGGCGTTGCTCGTGCCCATTGTGTGTTTACGGAATTACTGCACGGCTTTGCTCTTTGGTTTTTGTCGTTATCGTTTGACCAAATCAAATTATTATAACTATATATCTGTTTTCCTACGGTAGATAGTGGAATAACGTGATGGTATACCCTAGACGTACCCGCACAGTTGTACGTGTAAACGTTCCCAGAAGTAAGACATGAAAAAGAACTGCATCTCTATCTATTTCCATCTAGAAATAACTTATTTGTTGAATTTGGTACTATTCTTTGATAGCGATTTTATAAAATCATGCATAGAAGAATGAGATATCATTCAAAATACAATTAATGACATCATAAGCTGAAATATACGGAAAACATTTCCATTGTAACCAAATCATGGATAAAATAACGACATAAAATAGGAAGCTCCACCGTGCAGATTGGCATCATGTCTCAAGTTGTCCCAACTGCTATAGTTCAGGAACGCCGTGAGACACCTTCTGAGTAAATCCGAGTGGATTCAAACTTTCGAGAGATCAAAGTTTTTAGTTTTCATTACCTCCGCTCTCGATAAACTTATCTCTGACGAAATTGTGCGCGGTCACTGGAATCCTTTATCATTTTATTTTCTTCCCAAAAATAGCAAAAACATATTTACACTAAAGATCACACTTTATGTTCTGAAGCATTCCTAATTGCAAATTAATTTACTTATTTTACTGAAGTAGGAAACCATTAATGTGTTCCTCATTATTCACAAGTGGATCGAGAAAGAATTTTCACGTTTACTGTTATTGTACTTGTCGGAAATATTTGGATCGTATTGACCATATGGATTTGCTTTTCTATGAGGCACTAATCAACTCTCAATGAAGCCTGGTATAGTATGAGATGGGATTAGATTAATAATTACGTTATAATAATAACGTCTATAATAGGTATCATTTTTATCTTGTGTTTTAATTGTAATGAATCACGTAATAATAAAACAATAGTACCTAATGTAAGATTATAAATTTGAAGACTTAATGTTATTCCTATTTTCTGAAGCTACATACTTCTATTAGATTGGTATCTTAACTCAAAAGTTCGTAGTTGACGCAGCGCACCTCCGGTCAGTGAATCGAAGTGGATTTCAACTTTGCAGATAGATCAAAGTTTAAGTTTCCATTACCTCTTAGCTTTTCTGATTGGAAGTTCCTTGCTTGATGAAGATGAAGTCTTATAAAAGAAATTATCCTACAAAAGAACTTATCTTTGCTATTCGATGGCTCATGTATCTTTCTTGACATTTATGTCTTCTTATTCTGGTTATTTGTATTTTAACAAGACTATTATGAAACTAATTAACAGCTTTACTTTTATTATACTGAATTTATATTAGGAGACGCACAGGTGGAAAACGATTTACAATATACATTTTTCCAAGTGAATAATATATTTTAGTTTAGTTCTATCACTCCAATTTATGTTAATTGTTAATTTAGGTACATGTTGAGCACTATTGCAATCGCCGTTATGCTTATATGGCATCCATGAAACGGAAATTCCACATGAAACAAAAGGCCTTCTGTATACCAAATAAGTAACTAATGATGAGTTCGACGTTTCCACTTCACTTTACCAAGACTTCGTTCTCCCGTTTAAATATCACCGTACATTTATATAAAAGCCAGATAAAAATCCAGCGAGGAATTAATACCCCATTACCCGAGTTTCCGATTGAGAACAATTACCTATCCCGGGCTTTTATTGCGGGAAAGTAATAAAAGGGGATTAGGGATTCAATAACTCCATCTGATAGAAGTTGGAGCGCGCACCTGCCTCGAATTTACGACTAACCCTTTGGATAGCGTGAACTTCCCAGATATCATTTCATGGTCCGGTTGCCATAATTAGATTAGTTTTTCCCATGCTCGCGACGTGGACTGAGTTATTGCCGTCTGGGAAATGTCATACTTTTTAAGGTTTGTTTTTTTCTCTGTAGTAGCTGGACGAATGTAGTCTATCTGTTGCGATCTACGTCCATAGTATCTGTAATGAACCTATAGGATTACCTTGGATCAGTCACAAACACTTTGCCACCAATGAACCCTAATTCCTGAATCCCTCGTTTAAATCTTTTACTACAAGTTTTTAATTACAGCAGGGCTTGATACTTCTATTTATAAAGTAGAAATAGATATAATATTATAACGAAATACATGTAAAAAGACATATAACTATTTAAGTTAATGTCCATTGTACCAATAAATCCGCAAAATCCACGTAATTTTGTTCGTCTCAAGTAATTTGGTAACATGAAAAACCAGAATCGTTCTTGTCACGCCGGCAGACAGGTTTTTAATTAACAAAACCCAAACACTTTCAGACGGGCTGAAAAAGTGAAAAAACGCAAGCCCTTAACGAGTTTACTGAAGGGACGTGTACAGTTAAGGCGCTTGTTTCACCGTGAGCGAATTAAAGATGTTTGTGCCTAACGCGATACTATACAAATCAGCTGGTTTTTGGGTTTAAAGGGGAATTAAAAATGTATTATCAGTATATTTACCAATAAAGGAAAACATGGCGACGAATTTCACGTGACCCTAAAACTCCTCAAAGGTGTATAATGTCTACCACTCGGAATTGAGCATATTGCGTAGTGGCGTCATGGCGTAAGTAACGTGACTAGCCCAGAGTGGAAATTCTAAAATATCTATTCACGTACTATTACAATATTTATTTTCGTAACGATTTACATGCTCATCGCTAATAGTTCCTATAATTGTGATGGGACAGCAAACGAAAGGACGAAGAAATTCCGGGAGATAAAGAGTTCTCTAAAATGTATTTACTTCTTGTTTATGTCGTATACCAACATTAAAGCAGTGCTAGCCTAGTGGTTGAAACTCGGTCTCAATCGGGGAATCCGAGGTTCAAACCCCAGATCTCTTAGATCAGGATTGAGAAATAATTGAGACATAAGTAATAATATTATCTCAGACATTTATTTATAAATCCTATGTTTAGTTATGTTAAGTGTTTTCCTTAAAACATGTTAAATATTTTTAACATTATTATTCAAAAATTAGTCGCAGTTATTATAATGAACATCTTGACAGAAAGTGGAGCCCTTGTATTTACTCCAACTATAATACTCATTATACACAGAATCCCAAAATCCAAGTCTCTCGGGAAGGGGTCGTTGGAAAATTACAATGTTGTTGCTATCACTTTTCAGGTAATAACGGTCTTTTGCTGCATCAGGCCAGCAGTTGATGTTTGCATTAGGGGTAGGGTTTCTGAAAATAAAAGATTAGTAAATATTTATTTTCATCTATCTCTACAGTTCTACATTTTCCTCTTTACCTATTTATGGAAAGTTTTCAGCCTTTAACGTTATCATACTACTACCATTAAAGCCCTAAGTAATCATAACTGTTTATGTAATGAAAATAGTAAACAAGCATACTGTCGAACTCATAGTATGTGGGTAATCGTCTGCAATCAACCTCTGATAAGATTAAATTTCTACCTGAGATCGGGCACAGATACTTTCTTACCCCTGAAGACTAAGTTGGACGCCTCGCATTAAAAAGTATATCTCTCGCACCAAACCCTTCAGCGGAAACATGAGTGGCTTGAAGGAATGAGGAATGAAAGGAAGTGGCATGATGGAAGCTTGATTTGACAGAAATATGTGTGACGGTGGTGTCAGACCCGAAATCACAAGGGTTCTACTACCTTCAAATTAACTTACGGATCAAAATCGGCCAAAATACATGGTAGTGACTTCTTAAAGTAAATTAAAATTATGACAATTCTGTAACATAATGTACTTACCCAATCAACATAAACTGCTTTAAATTATGCAAAAATGCTTCTAATATATATTTCGTAGTAAAAGAAATATGTGGATATCTGGGCTTAGTGACTGACGTGAGAAATAAATAACCTATGTCGTCATCATGACATGCACCGGGGTACGTAATGTTTTCAGACATTTTACGGTAGTTCAATTCGTCGTCACCATTGAAGACATAATAAAATACAGGCGCACTTTTTTTTTCTTTATACAGTTTTACGAACTTATCAATGCCATAAATATACTGTGTATCAGATACTAAATCAATAAAATTTTGTACTTTAACAAAAGTTATGTTTTCACAGGAAAAATAAAATTCTTTGATTTTTAATGCTAAATTCCTACGTTCTACAGATCCGTATGGATATTCAATGTCTCCTGGAATACATAGTTCGAAATTGTTGTTAAATTTTGTAATAAGTTCGGGATTCTTTCCAAGTTCACTAAATGTTTCAAGGCCCTCTTGATTATTATATCCTGTCATTATTGGTATGTTATGTATTAAGCCCTCTCTCAGCAATTCTGAAGGTGGTCTTTTTATTATAGCAGTCGGACATTCAATTTCAATAGTAGGAGCGAATAGGCCAGCACTTCGAAAGCCTCTTCGAGGATCTCTTTTATTTATGGATACTTGAGCTCTTACAATGTCCAATGCATTTGCTGTTTTCAACTTTTGTAACAACTGATGATCACTGCTCCATTTTAAGCCAAGTTCTTTTCCCAAAGATATGGCTTTATCTCTAGGACGAAATTGTATATATTTTTCACTTAGAACGCTTGCACTATGTATCAATATTCTTTGAAACAAAGATTTAGATTGATTAGTAAACATTAAGTACTGTATAATAGCAGAGCCAGCACCGTTCCCTCCGAGTGTGACCTTGTTTGGATCTCCGCCAAATTTTCGAATATTACTTTGTACTAACTTTAGAACTAAGAGGACATCCTTTATACCAGCATTACCCGACGCTTCTTCTGTACAAAGAGAGAGAAAACCTAACGCTCCCAACCTGAAATTTTTATTGATTAATAATTGATACTTATATTTTTGGAGCTAAATTAATTGCGGCATCGTTAACTTTGCTCACCTGTAATTCATGGTGACTACAATGATATCTTCTCTAATTAGGATCTGTGGGCCGTATATAGGTTCAGAATTGCCTGATGAAAATTCAAAGTTTCCAGTGTGGACGAAAACCATTACAGGAAGTAACTTATTTAAAAAATTTGCAGGAGTATATATGTTGAAGAACAGACAATCCTCGCTCATCTGGTTTTCCGAATGAACAATTTCTGGTTGTGGACACACATACCCAGGTTTTGTTGCATCTAAAACTTTAGTCCATGGTCGCTTTGGTACTGGTGGCTAGAAGCAAATAATAATAGAATAAAATTAGTCTGTACATTTCGATTCATTGTGTATAATTGTCATTTATGATGCGACACTTAATCTCATGAACACATTTAATACTTCCTTCTTACAGCACAGCAGGTAATGATTTTACAACTATAATAATAATAAACAATAATAATAAATGTTTATTGACCATAAATGAGAGTACATTTGAAACGAAGAGCCCTGACTCCCAGAAAAGCGTGAG
>DWRA01003136.1:0-12603 GCA_018250295.1 Spathilepia clonius
CGGAAGCCCCTTTTAGTCGCCTCTTACGACAGGCAGAGGATACCGTAGCCCTATTCTGGTCCCGGAACCACAGGGACCTCTTTGGTCTCCCTAGACGTATTTTTAATTTGACGGAAGTAGCAAAAGGGGCATGTAGTCTACTTGTTAGTAAAGGGCCAGATAATATTAAAAACTTACTTGAGCTCGACCACAGATCCGTTGCTGCTCCTAAGGTCTTAGTTGGAAAGCCTCGGATAAGTACTCGTATGTCTCCCTTATGTCGTTATCGTGCTACCGGAGTCGAACAAGAGATTCTATCACCTACGGCCTCATTGATAAAAGTTTAATACAAGCGTTAGTTAGTATGTTTATCGACACATTAGAAATATTAATTAGAAATTCGTTGGTATTTTAAAACCTAAAAAATGAAACAGTATAATTAACTCTCCGATTCTCAGGGCTTTAGTTATAATCAGCAACGAGAGAGTAAGTAAGTAATATTAATTATAATGGCGATATAAAATAAATATGTTCAATTTAATTTCAAATATTAATTTAATATCGATTAATTATAAATATATAACTGTAGTGTTTCTTACGAAAAGCTTTTTAATTTTCAAAGCCCGGGTATCATAATTCTAGCAGGGGTTATATCCCGAAAACGGATTAAAAAGAGTACGTAATACGTACGTAGCTGTAACGAGCATAATCCGTAATCTGTCGCGCCCTACCGCGTCGTGAATGAAGCAAAGACATGATAACGTCCAATCGTCTCCCCCGGAGACGTGATAAATGTGCCCCAGCCATACACCGACGGCGAGTTATGTCACAACAGAAAGTACCTAGATTTTTCCATTATAGAATACGCTTGAGATTCTTACAGTATAAAGAGCTCTTTCAAATTGTTCGCTTGCAATGTATCTAGGATCTTATCTAAAAAGGGATCGTAATTAAAGCTTAGTATCAAAAAAGCTACCTACTTAATGAAAGTATAACTGTCTAAAAGACAACAAATAAATGCAATAAAAGCAAAAATATGTACAAGATGTTGTATACATTGAATGCTCTTAAGAAGATGGGATTTTGGAATATTTATATAAGAAACTAAACACTGTATGAAATTATGTAATTGCATGTACTAGCCAACCGTAGTATTGGTCGAAATTCGAGCGAATTCGAAATTAAACCTCAACTTGACATTCACTGAAGTTATGTTTGACATCCAGTAAGACGATACACAAATAATGTGTGTGTGGCAAATGCATGGTAGTATGTGTAATGTTTTTTTTTATTGATTTAATGTATTTTTATGCATTATAATTTTGTAAAACATTAGCATTCTGCACTCCTTCTCTATACAAACTATAAGTGTGCCAAATTTCATACTCCTCCCTGTGCGCAATTTTCGTAAAAAGGGATGCAAAGTTTTTGCTTCACTAATTAATATATAGCAGTAATATAAGTATAAATAAATGTAGTAATTCCTGGCAATGCAATTTTATAAATAATTTACAGTGCGCACCACGTTTCCTCTAGTGAAGTCAGTATGAATTTCATAACGTAAGGAAAACGTTCCTAACGTCTTCTGAATGAAACATCGTATCTAATCGACCGCTCCAACGAGCGTTGTGCCTCCCTCCACCCACGCCTGTCTGCAATTCATGTTTTTGCTACTCAATTATAGGGCTAGCTGATAAGAAACTAATATGTAATATAAAGAGACAAATTAGGCACAGATCATTATGATAATTACATCTATGTAATAATTTTCCATATTAACTATCTCTGGAAATCCTTCCTGCTTCTATTATATTGCATTTAAATACAAAAATACTGTTACGTCTTGTACATACAGCTATCATCAGCATGGTATGCACACAGCATTCTTCGTACACTACTGAAAACTACATATTTATGCAAAAATATTTCCTCAGAAATATAAAATGGACTTTACCTCTGCGTAACTTCAGTTCTCGTCCTCGGCGTGTAGCCTTTGTCTTGGCTACGCTCTAAGCTTGTAGCCATTGTAACCGTGTGCTACGCCGTAGCTATGTAGGCAATGAAGCGTAAAATTGTACATTTTACGCGTTGTTAATTAAAAGTTATAACATAGGGTTGGTAATCGTATTATATGTATTTTCTTTAATTGCGTTTTACCCTTGTCAACACTTTAACTAAGAGTTCTTCAACCAATAAATAAAAGGAACTTCGTGGGCGCCAAATTACTGTAAGCACCCTGGCTTGTCGACGTGACAGACAGACCGATAGACTGTTGCATAACATAGGTCTGATGGGAAGGTATCGCGCGAGGGTCGTTCACCCTCGATATGGGGGCTGGGCAGCGGCGGACATACAATTATGAACCTTGAACACACCACGCACAGTTTTAAATTAAATATCCGTTAATCGTTCACTAGGGGAACCTCAATTAACACGGAATCGGTAACTGAACTTTGATAACATGTAGTGATGGGTGATTTTCGCGTGCGTTGCCTTTAAAGTTTTCTTTTTTGAAAAGGGAAAATAACTCAAAATGTTTGGATGGCTGTGGACGCAGTTTGTACTGACGGAAATGCTTGTACAATCAATAGTTGACTTACGTTGTATTTAACTACGTAAAACAGACGTAACGTTTAATATCATAGTACAATTTAATTTTTAACTAAAATGCTTAATTTATAACCACATAATTCTAGAGTAATGCTGTTGCATTCAACACTTAAATCGTTAACATAACAACAGACGATTCAGGTGACTAATTATAAAGTGCAATAAAAATGTATTAATTTATTTAATATACCCATTTAATATTTAAAAATATTACAGATAACATTTAAGTCTATAAATCGGCACGTACAAAATTACTGCGTAAGCGGTATTAGAGAGATTATAATTATGCTTTTTGATTTAAATACACAACCTTTAATTACATATAGATATATGCAGTGCCAAGTTACAGTATCCATAAAATTCCTGTAAATACTGACTTCGTAGGCGTCAAATTACTATAACAAACTGGTTTTATTTATAATTTATCTAACACGTTAGTAGCTTTTACTGGCCATCGATCAATGAAATTTCACTATACATGCAACCTGTACTGAAGGCTATGATTTACAATGGAGCAGCCAGCAGAGGGGCACAATCGTCGCTAAATCCAATTTGCTCCCCGCGTCGCCGCCGCTCCCCGTCTGCGATCCCCACCGTGTGCTGCATTTCAATGTTATACCGAACAACAAACTAAACACTGTTTTGTGAGTAAACATTATGCTCTCGGCGGTTACCACGACTACCGGGAAGGATCTTCCAAACGCATTCTCGTGAAGGAAAGTGGACAAGACTTTTGGTCACAGATGTTATTACCCTAGTAGAGTAAGTCAGAACGCTTCGTCACAGGTTTTTAATACTCACTATTCATACTTTGGTAGTATACGTCAGCCTGCAAAGATTTCTGTAAACCGCAGTAAGTTTATTATTCCCGCCGCTTGCCGCCATCTCATCTCACCGTCAGCAATCTAATAAATTACAAGATCATCAAGTGTATTAAAACTGCGTATTTCTTTTAAGTTACGGTCTAATTAAGTAACTCATACAATTGTATGGCACGCGCACGAATCACAATTACCAATGCCTACTTGCATCATCGACTACCAATACGCAAATGTAAGCATACATCTCACACCACAATCATACAGACATTTACAACAGTACGTAGGTATGTAGATAGGTAGGTATGTAGGTATGCAAGGCCCATTCCGTCAAAAGCGTGGCACGTGTGTTGCCCCGAGGACGTAAAACCGTAAAAGCAATGTATTCTGTGTCAGTAATTACAGTGGCGTTCCCACTCTCACTTGACTGAAACAATACTTAACTTACTTCTGACAGGCGAGGGAAGAGGATGGCACTTATGGAGTCAGGAGCTAAGACGACCTTGTACGTACTATCCTAGACAGTGTACGCTATGGTTTAGGTTAATAGAGGATAAATCAAAGCCTCTAGCCAAAGGATAATTTTCGAAGTAGCTAGTAAATACATATCATTTATAGTTTAAATTTTATATATTTTGTTGTTTCCCTATAATTGTATCACCGGACTCGTTGGTGTACTTTCTGCGTGATTATTAAACGTAAATTTTAATCTACTTTTCTTATAATACAAAAGTAGCAAACATACAGGTCTACTTCATGGTAAATGGCCTCTACCGCCCATGGGCATCTACACTCAATTTCAAATAACATTATTGTGTTTACTACCTGAGATCTGCCACAGAAGTGTAACTTACTATCTCTTATTCCTTATTATCCCGTGAAAGGTGTGGCCCTTCAAACCAAAACAAAGTAGTGCTTGCCACTGCTGCTACAAGGCAGGAATAGGAATAGCGGCAGTGTATTCGGGGTTGATTCACGAAGGAAGATTCAAGAAGTATATAGATACATAGTTTTAATAACAACAGTCACGGCATAATTCGGTGGACCAAACCATATAGAGTGGAAGATGTAACGATTTGAAAGTAAGATATGATAGAAAAAAGTTAAATACATCTGACATGAACGCGTCATATCATTAAAATTCGTAAATTAAGGGTTAAATTAAAGGTTTAAAGATATAACAGAGGATTAAAACGAAAATTTAGAAGACACTTTTCTTTAGAAATGTTACATAATTTTCTACATGCAAGTAAAAAATTTATTACCCAGTATTTATTGTAGTTTTGTCGGACATAAAAAGTTTAAAAAAAATTAACTGTAATACATTCCATGTTTAGAGATTTATAGTTTCAGAACTATGTAATTCGTAGTCAAAAGCCTGATTTTGTAATGTAAGTTCCCACAATATAATTTGCAGAGCGCTCGCGAGCGGGTGCGTCTGACCTACTCGACGCCGGCGGGTCCTTTGTTCCCGCCGCGTTATCGCGATGAATTTTAACCTCACAACGTTATTCAGGCTTTACAGCGGTTTTAAACAGTAAACAGAGAACGATGTCAGTTGTTCATTACTATGGATATTGAACCTAATTGTTTCTGTTGCGGAAATGTGTTGTGTTCTCTATGTTTAAATTCATCCGTGACTTAAGAATATAGGTACTGGGAAGATACCACCGCCACACCTATTTTCCAGGCAGAACCAGTATAGTTCCACCGGGAAGATACCGCCGCCACACCTATTTTCGAAGTAGAACCTGTATGGTTCGACCGGGAAGATGCCACCGCGACACTTATTTTTAGAATGAAGCAATTCTTTCGTTGCGGTGGAAAGGCGTCGATTTTGGCAGACTTATATTTGAGGCGACCATCTTTATCCTTAAGAGAGGCAACGCATCTGCGATCGACTTCGAATATAACTGTTATAAGAAATAGATTACAAATATCCATGGGTGGAAGTGATCACTTACCATTACACAGACTGTATGCACATTTGGTACTTCTGTCTTATAAAAAAATACATAAATACTACAACTGTTAATAGTGTGATGATTTTGCTTATTATATTAGTTTATGTCGCAAAATAAAGTCTAAAGTCTAAAGTCTAAGTACCTACTTTATGTGGATTCAGTTAAAATGTATGTATGTTCCTGTAGTTCTGAAACCAGAATAGGTCTATAGTGTGCTCTGTCTAGCGTATGAGGCGACCAAAAGCCAAGCGAGCGACCCCAGGGACGATAAGATGGTGTGGCGGGTGTCACGCTCACCTGAGCGGAGCCCGACGGGCTGACGCGCTCAACAGACTCCGATTGCGTTCATTCGGAGGTCCCGGAATTCTTTGCGCAGTCGAGGACCGTCACTGGGGGGTTTCAGTTGGTAAAAATCCCACATATCCCTATGTCGCTCTTACAGCACTGTGTACCTTTTGAAGGTTTCCCCCTTGAAGATAAAAAATACATATAGGTACGTAACATGTAGGTAGTGGAATATAGCAGGTATTCAGTAGAACAGTCCGTTTCATTCGCAAAAATGTTTGTTCGTGGTCGTCGGAGTTTTGCGTGCAATATTAACGAAGTCACGTTGGTTCTCTAGAAACAACGACCTCTGCTTGGCAGCATTTACATATTTCCATGTAGAGCGGCTATCAAATAACTCTTGGTGACTCTATATTTGTATATTTTGTTAAGAAAGATGTCTTTTCGGACTAAGTACAAAAAAGTTGATCAATTTTTATTTTGTATTTTCCGACCAATTCAATTGGAAATGAAGTGAACTTATATTTCTATTACTTCAAACATTCTAAGTTCAGGAAGATCTGAGATAAAACTTTACAACGTTAGACAGTATAGATCCCTTGCGGTATTAGCATTTGTAATGACAACAGCGACGCAGCAACCCTTAATGAAGCTGACGAGGCGAGCCCCACTTAACCGCGTTAACGTAGGATCTACCCCCACCCTCTTATGATATACACCTTCACATCAACATAACATTAAATAGAATCACTCACTCAGCCCGTGTATTATTATTGTATTCTACACATAATAGCGTTTGAGATTAAACATTAGTGATACGTATTATCAAATTAGTCCCTGAAATTCGTCTTTAAATTCGTAATTATACACATAATCTTATGCAAAACAGCAAAATCGATATGTCTGTTTGTAATATCAAAATAGTAGCTTTTTAATAAATGACTATTAAATTACATTAAATACGGTACCTATAATAAAACACAATTATTAAAAATTATGTCTCTCGGTCTGTTTGTTTTGACTAATCTCCGAAACAACTTGATCGATTTTAACGGGACTTTCATTGGCAGACTGTCGATGTGATAGGATAATTAAAATTAATGACAATATATAATTAGTACACAATCACCAAAACATAAGTCGTAAGAGGTCGGGTATATCATCCGACCAAATTAAATCAACTCTCAGATAAAAAAGAACTTTTTCACCAACGAAACAACTTATTTTTGGATAACGCGTAATCAACAGCCTTCCTAGTTACACCACTTCCGTAAAAGTTCCAAAAACTGTTATTGGCAGGCTTCGTTGTCGAGGGTTGAGTAATGCGAGGACCTAATCGTCAACATACATAAAACCTGCTTAATAAATTTGTTTGCACTTCTTTGTCTCTAATAGCTACATTATCTATACACACATACAAATAAATAAAAGTAATGCGTCAGACATTGCTTTTGATGATAACTACCGTTATCATTAACAACGTATGTAAAATCGATGTCTATCAATCTATCTATAAAATATGTGTTGACTAATCTTGGGAACTACGGAATGTAAATATTCTACTGGTTATTAATATTTTCTGGTGCACCTACTCAATACTGTTTATGATCTACGCACAAGGCATACAATACGTGCATCCTTTAATAACCTACATAGTAAACGGAATGGAACTAAAACAATGCGTACATAATTTCCGCTATACATTCTGCAATTCAAAAACGTACAAAGAATGGTTTATAATTGAGAGTGCGTTACTCCCTGCCGGTATTAAAACTCACATGCACCGGCGTAATGCTCGGAGCAATCGTCGCCAGACTGAAAAAAACACTTTTAGGGAGTATTCCGGTCCCTGCCTCAATAGGACGCGTCGTTCATTTCTTCCACCGCGGAGTCTTGATCCGCGCGACAATTCACAACAAAGAGCATCGTCATTCTCGTACTGAAAGCTGTTCAGTTGCCTGCCAACATTGCGTACCTCGTGTTCAGCTCACAACATCTGTTTCGCAGTTGACTTATAATGTATGCTTTGAAATTTAAGATTGTCTATCTGCTTATTACGGTATTTTTAGTTAGACATAAGCTTAATTACTATAACTTAATGTTGCAACTTAAATGTGATAGAATCTGTTTCCACTCTGAAGGTACCACCGCCACGCATGTTTCAATCGAATAACACCAGTGCTAAGCATTGTCGTGATATTTTTTTGAATAGTGGGCTAGAAGAGAGATATTCATTCCAAATTTGAAAAAACGCGTCTGTGACCAAGTTCAGGTAGAATAAATTCCAATATCATGAACTCAGAAGTGCAGCGGACATGTGACGGTGCCTCGCAGTATCAGGTAGATTACATAGGTACTACGTGCTACTTCTATAATTACTATAAAGAAATATATAAAAGGTAAACAATGGTCAACACTACGTGTCCATGAATTTTAAAAAGCACTGACGCAGTAGTCTTAATTGAGGTGGCACAAAGCCACAGGTACCCTATTCCCCTTCTAACCCCTGTATCAAAACACCCCGAACGCCTCTTTGTTTTTATTTTAATAAACGTTCGGGAGAGGAACGGGTTGAATGTAAATAGAGGGTGATTTTGTCAATACATTATACAACCAGCCTACCTGAACAGTCATTAAAAGCAGAGATTAAAAAAGGATGCAGTAATCATAAGATAATTGATTTTACCTAAATCTTGATTTATGTAACTTAACTTGTTAAATGAAGGAAATGAAGAAAGCTTATTGTTTATTCTCTTACAAAAATAATTAAATCATTAGTCTTACGAGAGACATTTAACATATTAAGCACTGTTTGCCACAAAATGATGAAACAATAAGAAATTGTCGAGTGTTACAGTTGTCGCCTCGTTGTGCATAATGTGTAACAGAATAAGTGTCAATATTCATTTCTCTATAATCTATCATTGAAAAAGCCAAGAACCACTTTCATGAGTATCTTTTATCGCTTATAGGAAATGTCCGTCAGAAAACAGATTCTCTCACCTTGAATTTCGCTTTCAGTGAGTCCCGGGTTACCATCAATCACCCGTCATTGTGGACTTATCTACTGAAGTTGGCAGCACTCCAGCGGGCCGCAGTCTTCGCTAGGGAAGCCTTCGCTTTACGAATTCGTAATAAACGGCAACAGTTATGGAAGCTATGTAGGAGATTTGGGTCACGATTCGTTCATGCTGAGATTGCTTTAGCGTTTGTGTTGTTTACTCGTAAACCTCGTCACTTATGTAACTCATCGATTGAAGTATTGTTTCCGGAATCCGGGACTTTCTTTTGTTTGTGCCATGTGTCACTTTTAGGTTATTACTTTGGTGAATTAGTGAGATTATTTACATTTCAGAACTGTAGCTTTATTTATTTTGTGCAACAACAGTGGCGTAGAATAAAATATCTCAGAAATTTGACATAAAAAAACAAGGTACCTCTAGCTTGAAATTGCACCATCCCTTAGTTATTATGCTTAATTTATCCTTAGTCGTATAACTATTCATTTGTATTAGCGATATCAAAAATAGACTACAGATATACATTTATTTTATGTGTATATATAACAAACTCTTTGAATAGTAATAATATAGTTCAAAAAGAAACATTGAGGAGATTGTCATTCGGACGTCAATGGACGGTCGTTCCGAACAAGAATAATTATAGATGTATTTTTATGGAGAAGAATAAATAGTCATATGTCTGTGAGTGTTTTATTTACAGCTTGAAGAGAATATTTAATACTTCAGAAGTGGCAAGAACTTCAGAGGTCATGGCAAATAAATTTTGCACACCGCCGTTGCAAGATATTTTCAATAGAATTGACAGAGCTTCTAGAAGCCCTAATCGTAGTGCAAATGTTTCTAGAAAGCGGAAGCGTGTGACAACTGACGCACATGAAAGATTTATACGGAAACGAGACACATATAGAAACCGTTCGCGGCACATGTATACGGGTACTTCGGATAGCAGTCAGGATCAACGTAGTTCGGAGCGACGGTATAGAAATGTCAGTCGCAATGGTCGCCGCCATCGCCGTTCTCGAAAATGCTCGTTGCCTTCTATATCATCGAGGTCCAGTATTTCAAGTTCACATAGTAGTTCTAACAGTAGCTCTTCGAGTGATACTGAAACCAGATCGGCACAATTAAAAAAAAGAAAACAATCAAGCGTGGTGAGAAAGAAGACATCGAAAAGGTGCTCTCGGACGCCATCTACCAAACAAACCGGGACTAAGTCGCCAGATACTCAGGGAAGTAAATTTTTAATGAAATTGGCTAACATGATAAATAACAAAAGCAGCAATACGTTTGAAGGTGCTCATAATGTTATTCCTGAATTTGATCCCGACGCAAATTCTCAAACGGCTAATGATTGGATCCGCAAAGTTAATGATAGTGCAGCAATATATGGATGGAATGAGAGACAAATTATTTATCATGCTATTCCGAAATTAGCCGGTTATGCGAAGAAATGGTACCAAGGCCGAAGTTCTGTAAATTTTAGTTGGCGCCAATGGCAGCGTCAAATACTAAAGACTTTTCCAGATGACAGAAACTATGCTGACCGCTTGTATGAGATGCTTGATAGAAGGAGTAAAAGAGAAGAGTCACTAGAAGAGTACTTTCATGATAAAATTAGACTTGTCAAAATGTGTGGTATCACAGGTAGGAACGCTGTAGATTGTGTCATTAATGGAATTTTTGATAATAACATCCGATTAAATGCTCAAGGTTCCTGTATAAAGAGACCATCTAAGTTGCTTACGTATCTTCGACGTATATCCAAGAAAACAAATCAAACAAATCAAATTCGAGAAACCATGCAAGGTGTATTAATGAATAGTAAAGGCGGAAAGGGAAATAATAACAATCGAACTAATTTTGTGCTGAAATCAAATTCATTAAACAATAAATTCAGAAATATTCGTTGCTTTAACTGTTCAGAATTCGGTCATGTTGTGCAGACGTGTACAAAACCGATACTCCGATGCGACAATTGCTCTCGGATAGGTCACGAGGCTCGACAATGTAGACATTCCAACATTACTAAGCAAGAAGAATCTGATGCTATCAATCGTACCGCCATTGACGTTTCAAGTAAACGAGTCTTACAAATAGCTAAGGACGAAATACAAAATGGTAAATATTTTAAACAAATACTATTGAACGATACACCACATTTAGCTTACATAGATTTCGGAAGTCAGTGCACATTAATAAAATCTAAGGTTGCTAAAGATTGTAACATGATATTAGATAAGACGGGTCTTCCTGTTATTAATGGATTTGGATTAGGTAGAGTAGTACCTCTTGGTCGTGTTTTAGTTACCATAGCGGTAGACACGGTTAGAGCCGACATCGATGCATATGTAGTCCCTGACGACTTATTGAATACTGATGTTTTAATTGGGCAATTGTTAACCGAATTACCATCAGTTACAGTATTTAAAACAAGTACAGAGTTAACTCTTTATTGTGACAACACAAAACTTAACAGGGTAGTTTTGCTTAATTCTCTGAACATTGTTGTAGAAGGATTGAAAATTATTAATGTTACGGTTCAAAATTGTGATTATACAGGTTTATTATTTGTACCCGGGTATGTATGTTTAAAGGATAGTTATGAATACTGTATTTTGCAAGGAGAATATGAATTCATTGATGGGAGGGGTCATATTTTTCTGATTAATTTCTCTGGTAAACCTCTTAATATCTCAGAAAATAAGATTCTCGCACGTGCAGTAATATTGCCTGACACCAAACGTCGTAAGGATGTCCGTCTTAATACTTATGTGAATTTAATATCAGAAGGTGACTCAACTGTTATAGCCAAAAGTAAGAAAATGCCGATTACAATGGATATGCTAAATGTTGGACCTAAAGTTTCCACAGAACAAAAAGAAAAAATTCTAGCTCTACTTAATCAATACCGAGATTGTTTCGCTTTTAACATGCAAGAACTTGGCGAAACAAGAGTTGCGGAAATGACCATCCGCCTTAATGATGAAACCCCGGTGACTTATAAGCCATATCGGCTTCCTTATACTGAACGAGCGGTTGTACGTGAAATGGTAGGAGAATTACTGACGAATAACATTATAAGAGAATCTCATTCTGCTTACGCTAGCCCTATTGTACTAGTACGTAAAAAGAACAACGAATATAGGCTTTGTGTTGACTATAGGGGGCTTAATAAGATAACTGTAAAAGATAGTTACCCAATGCCGGTTATTGATGACCAGCTAGATCGGTTATCGGGAAAGTCTTATTTTACTAGTTTAGATCTAGCTTCTGGTTACTACCAAATACCAGTTCAGGAATCATCGCGACATTTAACAGCTTTTATAACACCAGACGGCCATTATGAGTATACAAGAATGCCGTTTGGTCTAGTAAATGCTCCTGCAGTGTTTCAAAATATGATTAACAAGGCACTTGGCAATAGAAGATTTGACTTAGCAATTCCATACCTAGACGATTTATTGAGTACGGGCAGTACTTTTCAAGAGGCTTTCCACAAGTTAGAACAAATTCTTGAATTACTCGCTAAAGCTGGTCTAACTTTAAACTTGAAGAAGTGTTGCTTCTTTCAGTCAGAATTGGAGTATTTAGGATATGAGATATCAGAAAACGGTCTTCGACCAGGCACTAGAAAGATAAGAGCTGTTGCCGAATTTCCAACACCAGTAAATGTCCACCAAGTTCGTCAGTTTATAGGTTTAGCAAGTTTCTTTCGCCGGTTCATTTACAACTTTGCTATGTTGGCTAAGCCTCTAACGAAGCTGACAAAAGCTGATGTCACATGGTGCTGGGGATTAGAGCAGGAAACCGCATTTCAAGATATCAAATTCAAGCTCGTTAGTAGACCTATACTTGCATTGTACAATCCTGATTATGAGACTGAAGTTCATTGTGATGCTAGCAAGGTTGGAGTCGGAGGAGTTA
>DWRA01003137.1:0-12602 GCA_018250295.1 Spathilepia clonius
CAGACATCTAAATGATGAATTTGGATTCCTGTTCTGGGTTTGGGTATTTGTATATTCGTCTCTGTGTGTGTTCATAGCACCGATGATGAGAAATATCTTAGTGTGGGCCTATAAGCGTAGAAAGCATTATTTAATAATAATAATAAACAGCATCAAACTTTGAAGATATGTTATGTACTATTCCAAATATAATGAATATGGAATATTTAACATTTGCACATTAATATCAATTAAACACAAAAATTAAGTCTATTTTGATGCAATGTTTATTGTAAAACATAACACTAACCAACTTTAGCCTCACGATGTTCACGCTTAATGTTTGTTTATGCAAATATCGCGAATAAATAAAACTTACATCGTTCAGGTCGTACTGCAGAACACACCAAATGCTCTTGTTTTCTCTTAAGTAATTCATTATTATTATAATGTTTAAACTCCCACTATTTTATCTTTATTCTTCCAATCATTTTAATGTTATAATTATTTTTAGTTTATATCATATTAGAATTATTTATAATTGTATGAAAAATTTTACGTTTTGTTAATAACTTAGTGCAATTATTTTAAATGTAATGTATCCTGTTTTTTATACTGTAAAGTGCAGATGACAGATATATACTTACATATGCTTTAAGCAATATTTTTAACAACCGCAATCAATTCATAACATTCATAAATACTGAAATGTATACAAATTATAATAAAGAAAATATTCTGCTTATTCATAAGCGCTGAATACCAGTGTTTTAGGTATTGTAGGCTTGGCTTGTTCCTATTATCTGTTAGAAATATTATGATAGAAAGGGACCAAACATTCAATAACTATGAGTCTGTTATTGAGCATTTATGAATAAGGCACTGGTTCGTCCATAAATATTGTCTTACAAGTATTACTCCACTGTGTCATGCTTTATCGTTTTTGTGTGTGTCTGTCTCGCTGTGTACTAATTTGCTAGTATTCTTATTTTTGAATTAACGTATCCTTATGACCTTTACTCCTCTATTTCGTTGTCATCTTGTTTGGATTTGCCACTTCCCTCAAATGTGTAAAGTATGTTATAGGTGACTTGTAAAACAATACAATGTACGCATAAGTAATGCTTTCTTAGGACTCCTAAATTGATCTGTCAAGCCGCAGCCATTGAACTACTACAAAAAAAATAGGCGAGTCCACGGACCTAGCTATAAGTTTTTCTAGAGGATTCAGCAAGGGCTACGCCCTTGCTGAATCCTCTAGAAAATCCGCGGGTTCGGCTAGTCCATGGTGGAAGTTACATTTACCGCTTATACTAATAAGTCGGCGAATATAAAAGATCAAGAATAAATAGACTGAAATTTGTCGGCGGAAAAAATCACTGTTCCCCTAATCATATATGTACTATAAAACTAAATCAGTCTCAATATCATTTAATCTCACTATAATGATTATAAAAAAACCTTTGGATGTCTGTCATCTGCATTGTCTCTACACCGAAAAACATTTTGAACAAAGTAGTATATTTTGAACAAAATAGTATTTTGTAGTGGTATACCCATTTTCATCTGTAACTTAATTAGGTATTTCATAATAATATACATACCTATACCTAAACATGGATCATTGTAAGGAATATTTTGTACTAGACACGTAAATATTATGTTGTATAACACAATGTGATTCTCTGTGATAAAATAATTGATATTTATTAACATGACTTTTATTTTCCTCTTAATTCTTGGAACTATATAAAGTACCCACTATAAATGTATTTGTGTTCTTGAGGAACATATATCTTACAAAGATTGCATACCCTTTTGAAGATGTTGGATCATACTTTCATCATCTTTAATATTTTCTGTTACGTTGCGCAATAAAGGGTCTACCCTACCTGGGGTATACCCTATTGTATCTTTATGGACATATCTAAACACGTTTTAACTTTACACCATCTGATACTTTATAACAGCCATACACACTCAGTAAAAAACCACTTCTTTTTATTAAATATTTCAAGTATCTCAAAGTCGGCTATTTGTCTAATGAGCCTTGTATGATACTATTAAAATCCATGAGTGTCCTTGACTTCGTAATATGGCTGTTATAACTAACGTCCTGAACAACCATGTGAATATGTTACTGGAAATGTAGAAATCTATTAGGATTGTTTGCGACGTGTTGAACTCCGTGTGGCATGCCAAGGCCAAAATTAGTACTACTTTGATAAAAACGTCTAGGCACGGTAAGGTTAGTATACTCTTAATAAGTCTTGGATCCTTCTGGTCCTATATTCTCTTCAATTAAGTCAGATACGCAAAGAAACACTGCGCACCTAGTATCCGTTACTTTCAACAGAGAAATGAAAATATTGCTTGTTGCTTAAAATTAACTACGAGCAACGTACGTTGCAAGCAACCTGCATTATCTGGGTGCAATAGACTTATCCATTTCATAACTAGTTACTCCCATAAAAGCTCCGAATATCGATAACGCATAGTAAATAAACTACCTACATTGTAAGGTTTTACTAACAAAAATGTTTAAAACCCTACACATACATTAATTGCTAGTGTATCCATTTACATCGGTAATCCACGCCAAGTAGTATTACTTGACCTGAGGAAAAAGCCGGAAGGCCTTGTTGCGTAGTCTCGATCGTACTACCGTCTTCAAGTTAAACAAATTTAAAGACGCTAAAGGTGGTAGAAACCTTTGTGATACGGCTTCGGCGGTTCATTAGCCACACCTTTCAACTTTTTCTGCTTAATAACAACAGCGTTAAGCGGTACTGTTTTCTGGATGTGGTAAATGAGACATATTTATCTGAGACGTTCCAACTTACTCCTCGATCAAGAACGGTTCGATTACAGACGTCCAGGCGTACCTACCACTTACTATCTTGTGGAATGCATACTCGTTTACTACTTCCAAAATATAAGAAAATAACTTTTCCAGAAAGTAAGTACAATTCTTTAGAGCTGTAAATATTTTTATTTTGTTACATTAAAAAATCTAGCTGGTAACGGAATGCTAATTACAAACGCGGTGGCAAGGACACAATCGGAGGTTCCTGTATGAATCACTAATTAATGTAGAAACAAATAATAAATGTAGGTAAAAAATGAAAATTACACATTCTTTTAGGTTAGTCGCTGG
Organism: Spathilepia clonius; assembly: GCA_018250295.1. NCBI lineage: Eukaryota > Metazoa > Arthropoda > Insecta > Lepidoptera > Hesperiidae > Spathilepia > Spathilepia clonius. Next base: position 3,137 of record DWRA01003137.1, read on the forward strand.
ACAACTTTAATATTAAAACGATTTTTGCAGGATTGCATGATTTACAAAAGAACTCATATACTGTCTTAATCTCGTGTAAGTACCTACTTACGCACATGGCACACATATTTTATGGCCGAGATAAACTTCCATTATTCTTTTTCAAAAGATACAAGGTGTCTTGGGATAGACACCGGGTTACGTGGGATTTTTACCGCACTAAAACCTCCATAGTGGTCTTTGCGATGTAGAGGAGTCCGGGGTTTCCGTCGGAATGCAACCGGAATCCTCTGAATCGCCTCCTACAACAGGCTAGGTATACCGTAGCTCTATTGTGGTTTCGAGACTACAGGGACAAACTTCCATTTTCCTGGAAACGCAAAAATGTTAACAAATACGCGACTATTCACAGAGTAACATTTTACATTCGTTGATAATAAACAGTTTACATTAACAAATTATGTATATGTATATTATGTTGTGAGATGTAAATTAAGGTACGGATCTATCTACTCACCAACAGTACGTAAAGTATATAATTAACAGTTTTAACTAGCCTAAATGATTAAAAAAGTTACTTTATTAAATAAAAGTATTTTATGAGCTAGTACGTAATTACCAGTAACTTGCTTCTAGGTATTACAATTAACGCTTACCTTCTTCTGATAATTTTGTATTATTTTACATATAGTATTATTATTTTAAGTTACTCCTGAGCTTTTAATATCCGTAACTAAAGTTCATATAACTTTGGTAAGCACTAATAAGTATTTTATGGAAATACTAACTCTTAAAATTAAAAAGAAAAAAAACTTACGTTGCTTAGCACAAAATTCAAGCAAAGCAGCTGTTCATGGCGTCGTCGCCATTGTTTTCTGTCTTGCTCACTCCCCGCTTCCTCCCCCTTCCATCGCTCGCCAGTCTCGCTCGATTCTCGTGGTGTGTAGACGTCAGCACGCCGCTCGAGAATAATTTATCACGGTGTCATCCTTTGTCCAGAGTAGTTTGAAACTGGATTCAAAGTGAACTGCGGCATCGTTCACGGCCAAAAACATTCTGTATAAACGCGGAACAACTGGTGAAATTGACAGGTGTATCCCGTTTCGTGTGGTGTGCATTGAGTGATTCCCGCATAGTCGTTCGAGCATGAATAATAAAGAGGTAGCCGGTGATAGCGTCGCGTGTCCACCGGGAGGCGAGGGCTGGTGATCGCGGCAGGGTGTGGAGACCGGGGGTTCGGCGGGTGATGAGTCTGCGGTGACGGCGGCCGCGGAGCGGTTGGATGGCGGCTGTAAGTGGCCCCGCGCGGCACTCTCGCGTCTCCATGAGTGTGTCCATGTCGCTGATGCAGGGCGGTACGCAGAGCGCGCCGCAGGGCGCCATCCTGGCGGCAGCGGCGCCCTATTACCAGACGCCGGCCATCCCAGCGGACGTGCAGCCAGATCGCCCCATAGGCTACGGTGCCTTCGGTGTCGTATGGTGAGTACATTCAAACAGAATTTAACATCTTCTCAGCCTAATGATACAGTTACGATGATGTAAATGTGTGCGTACACGCATACACATTAAACAGTACTTTTATCGCATGTGACTCACGAAAGTTTGTAACTAAGTTTAATACTTAGTTTGAAACAATCATGTGTGATTGGTTAGTAAACATAGGTTTTAATTAGCTTTTAGACTTCACTTAACATAAAAACCAAACTGTTTATGTATATTGTAAATAAATATCTTAGCAAGTTTTTTTATTCTGAATAAATAATTTATGAAGTGAGTCAAAGAAATAGTAAATAATGAAGGCAAGTACATAAGTGAAACCTCAAAATAATTTTGTTTATTATTTAGACATGATAATTTGACATACCTTTTTATAAGTCATGGTATATTAGTAACAGTACACAATAAGTTAAAACCTCCAAGGGACATTTCTAACATAAAAGCAAAACCGGATTTATTGAAACAATCAGTATGCCATTAATAATTGACTCCATTTTAACAGTTCATTAATTGCTCAATTACCCTCACCCAATTATTTACAGTTGCGCTGTCTGTTGTGAGAAAGTGATGTCTGTATAGTAGTATTGTATCTTAGTGACAAACGAACAAAGATATCATTCATCCATTCTTACATTTTTATTATATACAGAATGTATTTAAAAAAATTGGACATGAGACAATTTTTGTAATTTTTATACCATTTGTTTAAATGATCAACACAAGTTTCAGTAATTGGTTAAATTTAACATTGGTACGTAGATAAATCTTAGTACAATATTTATGATTGCATTTAGTTAAATGTTATAAAATTGTATATTTAAAAATATGAAAAAATTAAATTCAGATACTAATGTATTTCATCAGATATTTGGCCACATCATGATATCTATGAAAATATATACCATAGTTACTAAATTTAAATTTTTCTTCAATTATAATAATACATGCTTTTTACAATGTTATCTTGGCTTCATTCCCTACAGTTTAAAAAAAAAAGATGATTAATTTAGTTTAGCCTTTCCTTGTTACATAAATTCAGCTCTACATTAAAATATGACTCATTCTGTACCTTGTGAAAGCCAAGCTTTCTCTTCTACAATTTCAGATAAAAATTAATTCATATTTTTTTTTGTTTTATGTTGTATTTCTTATTTAAGAAAACTTGTTCATACTATTAGGTATTATTTAAATTTGTGACTATCTTTCATACACACTATTACTTTACAATGTAATAGAAGAATTAACATATTAATTAGTCAGTAGGTAATTTTTAATGTAAAAAAGTAAAAGTCCTAATGTAATCCCAATCATAAGTACAAACACTTATTTTTGTTGCTTTTTCTAAATTCAAATGTTTATGTATATGTAAAACGGAATCATAAACAACAGACGGTGAAAAGTAATTTCCGAAATATTGATATCAGTTTGTTCATTATCAGCTACAAATATAGCATGTGGGGAGTGGGTATTGTAGTGATCACAATGTACGGAGCTGCATCCATACTTACGCACAATTAGCAATGCGCCCGTTCAAGCTTGAATTGAAACACAATCGTGTTTCTTACACGTTAATAAATTCTTGCGATTGCCGACCATATACATAGGTATTTATTATCGACAACTATTTGTGACTAAATTAATGGTTTTATTTTATAATCATGTACAGTCTACAGAGAGGTAAAACTCTTCGTAGTTCGGTTACGGAGACACCACCGTTGTTAAGCGCTGCTGTATTCTTGTTTGAAGAATGTGGTAACGGAGTCATACTTATACGAGGCATTCCAACTAAGCCCTGATCGGAAGCAACGCATCTATGATCGACCTCAAATAGGACTGTAATCTTATCTGAGGTTGTAACAGATGTCCTTTAGCATCAGGTGCGCCAGTTGCTACTTACCTACATCAGGCAAAATTTTGGTCAATTTTAAAATTTAAATTGTTCAATTGCGTAAAATTTGTATTACAAATCTGCCTTACTTTGAAACTTAACAATCAACTAAGCATAGTTCAGCATCATTGTCCATAATTATGGTCAAAATAGGTTACTATTGTTTGTCGTAGTTACGTTCGTCCCTGTTATTAAATATCTCAAGGATAAAATTGTAAAAAACCAAGTCATCTTTTAAACTGACTAATTTCTATTCTCAAAGTTAGATAAACTTAATTGTTTACATATATCTAAATACGATAAGAAAAAAGATACAGCTAATATTACCTTTTCGTTAATATCGGTAATGTCGTAAATTTTCATACAGATCTTTTCAGTAAATAAAGCATTTTCATTGGCTTTATTTAAATATGTAATATACCTTATTATACAAGAACAATGACTACAATGTGTATAGAGTTCGCATGCCAGATTTTTACTAGTGACACAGATTTGCTTTTCTTTTTGTAACGATTTTGAATTAGGGCCAAGTTAATGCATAATTTACGCAAGCCTACCTACGCAGTTTGTTAATGAACTTGGTTTTAGGACTGACAATATAGGTACATCATGGGTTAGTATAATGTTCCATTTTATTATGTAACGGGTACTTACGATACGGCGTTTTGATTTCTTAATTACCAATATTTATTGTATAAGTTAGTACTTTGACTTTTCGACGGCTTAACGTTTTCTAAACGTAAATTGACCGAGTTATGATTAAACGTGATGAATTACTGTAGGCGTATGTAACTAATTTTGTTATTGTGATGAATTATTTAGGAAGAAATAATACGAAGTTCAAAGTAATACATATACTTGTAATATAGTTAAATTCCATAGAAAATTGTACTGTACCAACATGAAATTCTGCTCAACTAACTGTACCTAGCCAGTCGTCCTTAAACACAGTTGACTTTAAAAATGAATGAACCCGTTATTTCGATATCGGCCAGTCGCAACCTCACCGTGAGTCGATAAGTGAAGCGTTGTACTCAAGCAATTATACTGGTTTCCACCTCTGCTACCAATGTTTCGAGCGTTCTCGTTTACAACCTCCAAACACGAGCCTCGTTAAAACTTGAGAGAAAGCTCCAATTGCATTATAAAAACGCTTTTATTTCAATTTAACAACCATATTGGTTTCATTGCTAAGTAGCTTCTCATTCCTATTTTACTGCAGTATCAAAGTCGGCATACGACCGCATGCGAGCGACGTTTGGGCAAAAGTTTACAACATGTGCTCCAAAGTTAGGATCCGGTATTTCTATTCTACAATAACTAGTGCCCTCTGTAAACACATGGTGTTTCCATCCATTTGCAACGCGTATTCGATTCTGGGCGAAAGACATAAGAGTGGATTTCGATATTGATATATTCTGCAACCGAGTGCACATGACGTCTTCGCCGAGCTCAGTCGAATTTGTACTTTATTGCTTCATATTTTGCTTGACTTTGATTTGTTGCTACGTTCTTCGGTTATCGAGACGCGTGCAGCGCCTGCGTGAACGTTATGAATTAAAATGGGACCTTCCAGAACGTCGTTAAGGTTGTTTTTTGATGTGGTACCGTCCGGTTAAGTAGTGCAGCGGTCGACCGAGGGTTGTCGGGTATGGGTGGATGCTTTGTATGGAGTCGTCGTGCGTAGGTAGAGCCCTCATGCCGCTCGGCGCGTCGATTGTGTGTGAACGACCGCAACGAGGGGAGGCGAGCCTGATTATTCCGAGACCGCGCCGATCGCCGGTCGAGGGCTCTAAAACCCGGCCCGAAGTCCCGACTCTCTTTCCTTACGCTCATTCGTTGAATGCAAATGAGGTCTCGTTTAGCATTAACATTTTAAGATATTTTTGTTTTTGTGCGGAGCGTTTAAATCTATTTCGGGGTCGGTTTTTCTACTTATTTTTTAAGTCTGATAGCCAAGATTGACTTTGAATAGAATACGAACCAGCATGTGTGTAGTTTCACTACTCATTGAGGACGCGTTTACAATATGATATCGCAGACAAGATCAGCTGTCTGCGCGGACTAGCGAGCGACATAGAAAGCAGTAAACAACGCGTGGCGCCCGCAATCAACGCACAATAACTAGCGGTTATTAGAAATCGTGTAGTCTTGACACTTAATCGTCATCACTTACGATTACTATTAAGTTTCGTTAATGAAAATCGACATTTATCTTTATCATTACTTTGTGGAGTGTAGTGTTTAAGAAATTAGCGCTATTCGGGTTGAAGGTAAATGAGTCTTTATTGATCTTAAAATATCATACCGCCATGTGAGGAGCGCTGATATCGATCATACAGCCCTGCGCAAGTCGTGAACGTTCCCGTTCCAGTCCAGATTCCAATGGTAAATTAATTACGGTAAGGGTGCGGACTGATTGATCGTGTTGCGAACGAACCGACGAACCGCGCCTCGGGTCGCACCCGTAGCCTCCGCCCTGCCTATTCTAATTGCTCGGAGCCACCTCGAAAAACTTGTACCATCCGTATTCGCTAAGCTTCACTGAAGTTTAGAACGCTCTTCCTGAATGCTTTGATTAAAATTGTGCACGGAAGCCCAACACAAATTTCCTGTTGATGCCTTCGATATTAGGGTAACATTAAGCGAGGGATCAAAGCATTTTTTCTAGCCGTGCGATCCTCGAACATTAACGACCCCGGGAAGGTATTCTCTAAGAAAAAGTTTCCTTTTGTGTTCCTACGTCAATATCTATTTTTAATAGGTCGCACTACTCTTCCCGGACCTTCCTACCTGCTCCTCCAACTGTCCTTTGTTGTCGTGTAATATAAGAACTTTATGTACCTGTGCGGAGGCGAAGATTATGCCTTCGAAGTTTTACGATAATGTCTTAGGTGGGAATTGTTCGCGGAATAAACCTTGATTGCTTAGTTCTTACCGTGTTTCTTTTCATATCTTGAAGGCACAACGTTTCGGTATTACCTATTGTTCGCAATCGGTAATTCGTTAGGGCAGGAAAACACTAAGAACACAAATGAATTGTGAACGAAGTTGTTATTGTATAGTCGTATTCTCATGTAGCGTTAAAACAATACATGACTTATCGTGGTTAAAGGTAATGATGATATCGCCAATGAATAACTGATATGTTGCTTTGTGAAGGTCTTCCACGGTGAGACGTGAGACCTACATTGATAAAAATGTACGTGATAAAAGTCTTCGAATATCATATGTATGACTGTCACGCCCAATATTTTAAGGGTGTGGCAAAGTACATGTCAAGATATACATGAGGTATTATAGAATTATCCTTTAGGTTCGTATCTATGATCGACCACAAATAATAATGCTACAGTATTGTATTGTATACACAGTGGGCAGAAGTATGTCTTTTGCACTAGATACCTATTTATTATTTAACTATAAAAGTTAAACTTGAAGTATTTGTTTATAATGTCAAAAGAACAACCTTTCACTAAATGCATATGATGGTATATACTGTACTGTATTTTTGTCTGTCTGTACGTCAGTTTGTTTAGGTTGATATCGATAACGCTTGGAGCGATTTTCATGGGACTTTAACTTTCAGATAGCTGGTGTTATGAGGGGTAACATAGGATATTTTTATTTAAGAAAATGTAGTAAGATTCTGCGCAAAAAAATAAACCGCGCGTCTCAATCTTTTACATTTGTTAAGGGTATAAAATTTACAGGTCACATTACATTCTTCACAAACGCAGATAAAAACGTGGGGCACAGCAGCTAGTGACAAATAAATATGTTCAATGAGTATACATTTTTATATGAAGGTGCTGCGTAATGCAACATTTTGTTAACGTGGTAATCAGGTCACTAAAATACGTTGAAGCCTCCTATATGTATATTTATCTCTCGTATGAACTTAGGTTCGTAAGTATGTAGGTTTACTTTTGGAATATTTTCGTCACAGTTGATCGTATTTCGTGATTGAAGGTCGAGTACCAATTGCTTCGCGACAGATTGCATTAATGACGGGATACGGCAGATCGAGCATATTCTATTTCAGACACTATCTATATGTTTTAAGTATATGTAGACGTACAATACATTTGTAAATATTGTAAATACACTCAGTGTTAGTGTAATGGTTAAATCGTAATCGCAGGGTTCCAGGTTCAAAATTCAGGCTCGTATCTCTGATTTATTCAAAGTCTGGGTGTATTAGAAATTAATTATCACTATCACGCTTTTACGATGAAGGAAAACATCGCGAAGAAACGTACACACCTGAGAATTCATTGAAAAAATAGTTCTCAAAGATGTGTGAAGTCTACCAATTCGCACTTGGTCTGCTCGGTGACTACTGATGGTACATTCTGAGAGGAAGTCCGTGTCAAGCAATGTGACAATAACGGATCGACCACGAAATGTATTACGAATGGAGAGCCCATTCCGTCTTGATATTTTTGTTTTGCGTGTCTGATGACTTGTTTTGTGAAACGCTAGTAAATCAAATGTTAGTTATTAAATTAGTTACATTGATACTAGAATATTCGATACGTAATAAAATATATGTGTTACTAGATTGCCTTGTTGAAGAAGGAATTAGTAGATCATATTACGGAGGTTTATCACCATTAACTCATACAGACAAGCGGACTCGAATGTATATAAAGGGATCTTGTGGATATCGTGCAAATTTGTTTTGTAATAGCTTATCAGTGCCCAGACAAGTTTAATACGAGGCTATCGCGGGACAACCACGTAGCGCGGTGGCGGAGATAACGGCAATGATCAGTTATGTTAATGGTATTTATTGTTTTAGGTAAATAAAGAAGAAATATATAGGTATATCTTGATTAAATGTCCAGTAAAATTACGATTGTTATTATATAATTTGTTGATATGTAAAATTTAAAAGTAATCGAGATGGAAAGTGCGGAGACTTGTGTGTCTGGCATTCGATAAGCTCAAGCTTCTGCTCCTGTTTTGGGACAACATGTTACGAATTAATATTTACACAAGTTCCGTATGTATGTGTTTGTCCGATGCATCTACAACACTGCATATGGGTAAGTACCAAAACAAGTAAAAAGTGTGAAACATGAGTTTCATAGCAAAAATATGCTTATTCTGATAAAAAATCATCAATGACTCTGAAAGGCTTTTTAGCGATGTTAGTGTAGTTCAGTATATGTATACCTTGTATGGATTTAATGTCTACTATAAGAGCATACTTAGCTAAAAGCTCAGCGTTTGTATCGCGAAATTGCTGTTTTCGAAAGTAACTAGCATATTCACTCGCAGGCAAAACTCAGCTGCACTCGTTAAGCAATTTGGCTACTCCAACAGACTGCTTTGCCAGACATGCCTCTACTCTGTACGAAAGGCTGAGTTGTATACGTCTTTACGTATACGTTTCTGAACATTTTTGCCTAGCACGAAACAAAGGCTCGTTCGTGTTATGCGGAGCTGTCGAGATTTATCTGCGAAATTGCTTATTCATATGATTTATGCACGTATGTATTATGTGTGATGAATCTGTAAACTTTGCTACTGTATATTGGACTTATGTGTCTCAAGAAATATAATAGTGACTTTAGGTTTTATTTTTTGGCAGCACCCGCTCATCCAATGGGCGTTTTTGTAGGACATAAAAAGGATTGAAAAAGTGTGTAAAGGTGAAGGCTTAAAAGATTTTATTACGGTATATTGCATTAATTGCATCGTATTTGTTAGGTATATAAACAGTATAGATACAGACGTAAATTTATATTTACGTGGTGGAACTTTGACGTGCGCTTGTGTCGTCATTACCGCTGCACATATAGTTACGTAGGACTGTTGTGTTCTTGTTTAAATTGATGTGGTCCGATACATTCGAGTTGAAGCTTTTCATAGTTCTCAGGAGTATCAATATGTATTTGTTGGAAATTAGTTGCGACTTAAGCTCTTGTATTCGAATTTTAAGGAGTTTGTTAATGTTTTAATACTTATTTAAATATTTCTTATTACAATTATCCAAATTCATAATATAATATTTGCAAAGCCGGCGATCGAACCCGGAACGCTGTTATAAGAATCATCAGTCACGAGTCAATGAGTGCGAAGTTGTCGCGAAGT
>DWRA01003138.1:0-12591 GCA_018250295.1 Spathilepia clonius
GCACCGCAACGCTCACTGTACGCCACGAATTTAGACACATCCGTAAGTTCCGAATGGACTTCACTTAGTTGTTAATTCCGAGTTTTTAGTTGTTTATCCGTAGGTATAATAGTTTTAAAAAAATGAAGAAGAAAGAAGTGCAACAATTTATTTATTACTAGCTGACACCTGCATTTAAAAAATTATATTTTCAACATGTTTTAAAAATAAAAAAGGGGCGCATGCGATTGAGATTATGGGGTTTAATTTTATGCAGCGTAACCCTAATGGGATGGGTCAGTAGAGAGTTTACAGAGAATGAATTATCATTTTCTAAAATAAAAACTGGCTATGTTACTTATAACATCAGCTATCCAACGGTGAAAGTCCATAAAATAAGTCCAGTCGATTCGGAGACTATCTCAAAGAAACAGACAGGTAAACAAAAATCTTAATAATTGTTTTTTGTTATGAATCGTAAATGCTTCCATATGAATTTAGGAAAAAGCGGCTACTTTATTTATCTTTATTTACATAACGATATTATCATGTTGCATAAATGGGCTGCAAATTTACAGGACACGACGGAGTGGGTGGCTGTGGGCAGGGGGTGTATCGTCACTTATAATATTTCTTTATTCTCTGTGCGCAGAATCTCGAATGCGCTATCGATTTGGGTGGAGCTTACCCTTGCAGTTACAGTGGAATGAATTTCATGTAGCGAAATTACGTGTAGCATCCGGTTATGATAGTGTCAGTTTAAGAAAGGTTTTTCATTTACGAAGTCAAGAGTAAGTGAACAGTGGGTATATGTGAAGGAAATTTTAACATACATACTGAATGATTCGAATGTAAGGTGCCAGTGTTGAAATTTGAGGTCTTTGTCTTATATTTTCTTAAGGTAGTAGAGCTCTTCGTGATTCGACTCCCAAAGAAAGCATCGCTACCTCAATTGCCGCCTTATAATAATAGTGTTAAGCCCTGTTGTGTTCCGGTTTCAAGTGTGTAGTAAGGGAGAGACGTTTATACTAGTTCTTTGTTCTATCTTAGTCCTCAGGAAGGTATCGCGTAGGAATAGTAGCGAATCCGTGGTCGCACTCTGGTAGGACTTATCGTACCTGGTTTTGATTACGGATGTCCACTCATTACCAGGTGAACTGCAAACTCGTTTCTTACTTCCATCATAAACGTGTGTATAGCTAGTTTTAATAAAAAACGTAATTGAAAATGACGCCTTTACACATGTTTCTACCTCACACATTATACAAAACGAGCGAGACATAGATATAAACGGCACCAGTTATATTTTGAAACAATATGTAACTACTTGAATACATCGAACACTGTCTTTGATAAATTGAAGGTGTAACATCGCGATAACAGGCCGTTATCAATAACAACAAGCTGTTATCGAGTCGATAACAACCAATCAATATTGTTTGACCACTCGTGACAATCGCGGCTTTGTTTAACACCACTGTGTATTAACGTATACGTTTGTTTAGAAAGAAATTCAGTTCAAATTTAACGTTTTCTTTGTTTTTAACATAATTTATTTCTCTTTTTAGTTTGTTTCTATACGTTGACTTGAGTTTTAATAATTTGGATATTGCTACGTTGTTTGTATTTAGGAATTGTGTCATGATGATATTTAATCGGGGTGTTGTGTAAAACACATTTACGAATGATTTTACTAAAACAAATAAATAAGAGTGCAGTTTCAGTTTCATTCTTGGGTAAACGAGTCAATAATATCGTTATAAAATTTAAATATATAAGATAGCTTATACATTATAAACTTTAAGAGTGTTTTATATTGGAAAAAAATGTTATGGTGTTCACCGTTTAATTTCACCGATTAACTTTGAAAAATCTAAGGTGCTCGGGATTAGAACCTTGATTGAGAGGCATTTACTGCCTATTAGGCTATCACTGCTTTTTAGTGTTTGCATACACATTTTGATCATCCTTAGTTGGGTCATCTTCGGGTTCTACTTTGAGATCTTTATTGATGTACAGGAGCATTAGTAGTAGCAAATTCATCCCAGGTGATCTCCATGCTCATTTTATCCACCATGAGACAACCTAATTACTGAAAATATAAAAAAATGCTAAATTCAATCAGTATTCTTACAAAAGAAACTAATATTAACAGGTGTTTAAACATTCATCATGTTCGAGGGAGCCGTCGCCGGCATCCTCAACCGGCTCCTGGGTAAATACGTCCAGGACCTGGACACCGAGAACTTGAACGTGGGCATCTTCTCCGGGAACGTCAACCTTACTGACCTAAAGTTGAAGCCTGAAGCTCTGGTAATATTATCAACTTTCCTACGCTTAAAAAATGATTTACATTTTTAGTAACTGTATTGATATATTTGTTTGATTTATTTCCGATCTAATATAAAATAGTGACCTATTCGAAAATAGGAAAATACGAAAATTTACTACTATTAATTTTAAAAATCCCACTTAAAAATAAAACCAATATATCGTCAGTATTTTGTATTGAAAACACGAAGTTGTTAAATTAATTGAAAATCAATTTAATTCTATTATTAACGTTTGACACGAAAAATATTTTATTTTAATTACAGTATGAACTAGATCTACCAATTGATGTGAAAATCGGTACCATCGGGCGAATAAACCTTCAGATACCGTGGTCGGGACTCTACACACAGCCCGTAGTCATTAACATTGAAGATGTTCTGGTCTTGGTCGGACCAGCGATATCCAACAGCTACTTCGACCCCGAAAGAGAAAAGAGGCTTACCAGGGCTGCAAAGAGGAAAATCCTTCAAGATCTTGAAGCCGAAAGCGAAATTCTGAAAGGGCCGCAGAATTTCTTCGAGAACTTGTTCACGGCGATTGTGAATAACTTACAGATTTACATCCGGAATGTACACGTGAGATATGAAGACTCCATCAGTTCTAAAGATGGGCCTCTCGCGTGCGGTCTCTGTTTACAGAGTTTGTCGATCGAAACGACTAACAGGTAAGGAAACACGATCGATGTTGGCAGTGTCTGATTAACCCTTAGGCTAATTAGGCTGCAACCTAGGGTGCGAGGATCGGGGGGCGCGCCAAAATTGCGTCTTGGGCACTATTAATCTAGTATCATTGCATCTACCCTACAAATTTCAACTAGACCGAGACAGAACACTGGAATTAAATGCGCTGTGAACTAAAAAAGCTTGAAAGTACCTAATTTTAACAATAAATTTTGAAAATAAGAAAAAAAAATCTTTTATAGGTAACTTATAAGTATGAACCATGTTAAAATTTTCATGCTATTAAACAAAGTCAAAACTAATATATTACTTTTGAGGTCTATCGTGATGGTGGGGGCGCGTCTTCATAATTAGTCTAGGGCGGTCAGAACTCTTGATCAGTCGCTGGATGTTGGTCAAACATACTTTAGTATTCACATCTATAAAAATATATAATTTGTTGAAGCATTATCCAAATGTGAATTAAATGCGGAAGAACTTGGTATACCCGATGGCAGCGGTATATGAGACGTGTACGACCACATTGCCTTATGGTAGCAGACTGTTCCTTATGGTGTTCTACTCATAAAGTGTAATATGGCAGATACTCATACAATTTTGGTTACAAATGCCTAAATGATATTGTTCCCAAAATATCTATTAAAAGAGTCATCCACTCACATTAATTTCAAAACTTTGCAGCAAATGGAAGCCATCAGTGACGCCGGTGAATGCATCAACGGTGTACCAAATGATGCGAATTGAATCGTTATCTCTTTATTGGAACCCTACAGCTACTGCCCTGGACGATACAGAGACAGCTCAAATTACACCAATGCAGTATTACAATTGGAAACATTATATGCTCACTGGCTTGGATAAGTTTTCCATGCACCACGAGGATTTCGAGTTTTGTAAGTTGTACCCAGAATTTCATAAAAAATAAAGGTTTTTAGAAGGTTGATGAAGTAGCAAACTGGCCTATGGTATAGGGGTTCAGACTGAAGCCGATTACAGTTGCGTTGCCACCCACGAGGTTTTATATGGAATGCAGCCGGCATCCACACCATTCCACTGAAAAACAAGAACAACAACACGTTAAAAATAGATGTGTACAATTTTACAATACTCAATAATCTCATATTTGCTCATGTTCCAGTATTAAAACCTGTTACATGTAAAGTAAAGGTTCTGATCAATCGGTCAGGAGAAGCGCGCGTACCCCGTCTGTTGCTAGACGCGGTCCTACAGGACAGTGCATTGCAGTTGTCTAGACGACAATATCTTTCTATTGATAATTTGCTCGCTTCCTTCCAACGGATTACGCTCAATAGGTAACATAAATTTCTTGTTAAATATATTTATTTTATGGATTATATGTATTTTATTTCGTTCTTAAATAATGTTACATTTTTCTTTTCAGGAAATATCGTCATCTCCACCCCGGCGTTCCTCTTTCAAAGGATATCAAGAAATGGTGGCGATACGTCTACAACGTAGTAGTTGAACAAAGAGTTAGGCCTTATACTTGGGCCGCTATCAAAAAGCACCGTGAGAATTACAATGTATACAAAAAGACATACAAGAGCACCTTGAGGAGTCCCAACGATACGGAATTGAAATTAGATCTTCAAAAATGTGAAGATAACTTGCCGATAATATCGGTGGTCATTGCCAGAGAACATGCCAAATTTGAAGTAAATTGTCTTTTTTTTAAACGAATTATTATAGTTAACCTAAACAGATATTTCCCTGCATATTTTTGAGTTTTATTATAAAAAAATGTGTTAGACATGATATATATCTAATGTTTCAGCTTCTAACTCAAGAGCCAGAGAGAATAGAAGTAGTTGAAACTGAATTCGATTGGTGGAAGCCGACCAGTTCCGATTCGGAGAGTGATTCTGACGTAGAGACCAAAGCCCGTGTAGAGCTTTGTGTAAAGACTGAAAGAAGCAGAAGCCTTTGGAGTCATTTGTCGAGTCCAGAGAAGAAAAGAGTTTGCGAACTGATTGGTTATGTGGAAGGCGCTCCACGCCAAGATAAATCTAAGCAGTACATTGGTAATTTGGTATTATGTAATATGTTTTCAAGCAACTCTAGTATTATTTTCAGTAATTTTACTTTACCAATATACTTTATTTTCCAGAGCATAAAGTCAACCTAACTTTAGCAAACTGTTCTATAACTTTAATGAATCGTAATAAAGAAGTTCTTGTGCTATCTCTGACACAATTCCTTGCTTCGTTAGAGACTAGACCGTCAGCCAAGGCTTATAAGGTAAAACTTTACCTTCGATATATGCATACTTTAATAATAAATAATATCTGTTTAAATGTGTTCTTAAAAAAAATATTGCAGTTATCAGCTCGAGCAGAAAGTATTGTGATTGAAGGAGTATCATCAGATGGCGAGCTGGTACCATTATTGACCGTTGAAAAAGGAGTACCAACCGCTACCAATTTGTTATCTGTGGATGTAGAGAAAAATCCCATGAACAGTGAAGCCGACTATGGAATTAGTTGGCTGATGGAACCAGTGGAGTTGTTATATGTTGAGGTAAGTAAAGCATTTAAATGATTATTTTTTTTATTCATAATTTATTATTGTTGTAGATATAGCATTTTTTGTCCTAACTGCCTTTATACACGTTACCTATTATACCTATGATTTTCTTTTCGATTATCTCAGCATGCGTTTACGGAGCTGATAAACTTCTTCCAAACACACTCGATGACGTCAGAAGACCTTGCTGAAGAGTTATCACTGGCAGTGGATAAGGCAGGTGCCGTGAGCCGGTCGGTGCTGGCGTACGCTATCAGCCGTCGTAAGGTATTCCAGGTCAATGTGGATGTGAAGGGGCCTTGCGTGGTCATTCCTGAACATGGGTGTGTGCACAAGTAAGTTCCTTCAGAGTAAAAACACAGACTTTGTGATTACTTTAGATGTTGCTAAATAATAAAAGAATGTTAATCTTTTAGATCTGGGCGTGTGATGATTTTGGATATAAGCAGGATAGTGGTGAAATCAGACTTACAACCTTCGAACTTAGTGTTAGAAGACGCTACTTGCATGGAATTAGAAGAGAAACTATACGATCGATTGCATGCTGAGTGTTCTTGCCAGGTACGTGGAGTTACAGAAACTTGCGTTTACAATTCCTTCTGATTGTGTTTCCCTTCAACTTGGATTGTGTTTTTATTTATTAAGTTAAAAATGTATGTCAGGTGTTATTCTGCGAGTGGACGGAACCCTGGCGAGAGTGTCGCAAGCATGCTGACTCTGAACTGCACCTCATACCGAAGATCAAATCACAGTTGGTATTCTCCAGCAGCATCAAGAAGGAATACAAACTGCTGCCTCGGTACCTATATTCTACTCTGTTTTTTTTACAAAAAACCGGGTGACAAATAAAATTTAATGTCTTATTTCTTTTCTAGATATAAACTCAACATATCGCTGTCGAGTTTAAAACTAAATTTATCAGATAGAATAATTGGGTTCCTATTAGACTTCTGTGACAACTTACCCATACCAGTACCCAACACAGTACCAGTATCGTTTATGGACTCGGGAGACTTTGCAGAAGAACTCGAAGATCCGGTATTGGCTGAAGCACTACAACTTGACAGAGTGACAGCAGATCCAGGTTATAAAGATCTTGTGAAATTGAGACAGAAGATTGTGGCTGCATATCTGAGTAGGAACAGGTTAGTTTAGTGCATGTATAGATCTATAAATTAGGAGTTGAAAAGGATCGTGAGCTAAGAAGATATACACATATTGAATACGTAACTTGCTCCCGAATGTTCATTCGTGAGACAGTATAAAAATTCTTACTATGCATTCAAAACAAGGTACGCATAATTATGTAAATAGGACCTTGATGCTTGTAAGACCACAGGGTATAAAGAAAAGAATCTCTACAGGACAGCCGAAACCGAGCTGGACGGTGTAGGGGCGCATTCCCCGGCCGTTGAAGCCCCACCAACAGCTGATTTGAGTGACGAAGAGGTAGAAGAGTATGCGCGTTCAGTGGACCTGCCCGGCTTCGACGACAATGTGTCACCGAGCAACACTATCGGTACCCTGCTGCGCTTTATTGTTGGTGGGTACTTCTACTTGATCATGAAAAATAATGCGACTTTTAACAGCTAAGCGATATTTATGCAATTAAAGCGACCTTCAGCTCGTTCTTTGTTTTATAATGATCCTTAATAATTTTCTGGTTGGGTTTTTTAGGTTTTACAATAGCGTTTAGAATTATTCTAATGGACATCGATGTTAACAATGAAAGAACGGGAAAAACGGATAAGGGATAATGAAGAATGAAGAAAAAGTACGGTTTTTGTCGAACAGGGACAGCGGCGGGTAGCAGCGGTAGCGATACTACCCCCCTCTAGCCCAGTTTGATGAAAATACGTTCCACTTCGTCATAATAATTATGACTGCTCCTTCAAATTGTTCGTCAAATTTGTTCTGATTATGGCGGTGTGCAAAAAAGTTTTTATACTTTAATACGTTAATGTTTCTTTATGTTACTTTACTATTATTTTTTATACGAAGTATCTGATGAATATCGTTTTTATGTCGAGACTATTTTAAGTCCGAGGTAAATCTTCAGCAGCTGACTTAACATTCTCTCATTGGAACTCAAGGAACGCTATGTAAAATCAAAAAGGGTGTCTACAGAGCGCTTTTTCCAAATCAGCAGTAACTTATTTACTTGTGCTTGTTTGACGGCTTATGGCAATTAAAAAGATGCTTTGTAAAAAGTACACTATTTCAAATTTTTCCACGTGTTTCACAACTATAATAAATTGGCTTAATTAGTTCATTTCCACTTTGGTTCATCATTTGGTAATTTACGTTTTCGTTATATTCGGTTTTATAATTTAAGTCATGTGCTTATTTTCTGTGATTTTATTGTTTTATATGTGTTGTAGTGTTTGTGTTATTATTTTTGCTAATCCAATTTCAATGGCCACGCTCATCACTTTGCGGGAGATTTTTTTCAGAACGCGCCAACTTGATTAAACTTTCTTATCAATTTGTCGGCGTTTTGATGAAAACCACTCACTTTTGCTCATCACCAAATAAGATCTACGAGGAACATCAAAGTTGCGAATTGAAAACAATATATGTCACAGGACTATTATAGTCCTTATAAATATTGTGTCGTTATGTCTATATGTTGCCTATTTTTTGTTAACGTGCTGCTTTTGTATTGTCTGGTGTGTTGTTATTTTCCATTTTCTAAACTCCTTACTTATACCCATTTGCTGTGAATGTGTGGTAGGTATCTACATGGCTGCAACTTTATCTATAAAAACTATTTTGTGTCAACGCATAAATAAATAAATAATAACACATAATGTAAAAAATCATATATGTACCTACCTTAATGTAGGGTTCCAAAAAGAAAAAAAACGAGTTTCCAAACACTGTATATCATTCGATGCTATTTGTTGTTTAATCAAGTATAATAATGATCCCAGAAAAACGTTATCTTTTCATGACACTTTCTCATAGTAGTTTAAATCTATAAAAATCCTAGGTTCTATAGTTTTATAGGCCTGTACAGGAGAAAAGAAAATTAGGAAGGCATCCTAGCGGATAAGACAAGGCAATTGTAACGCTTGTGTCAGATCATAACAAGTGTGGGTATTAGAAAGCCCTCCTTTTCTTGTTCTGGTTTGATGAAAGCGCTTCACCACCACGGTGAGAAGATAGAAGATATATGGTCGAAGACAATATTCTGCAGCACTGTTGATACGTAGTTGTTTAATACGCTCGCTTGTTTCCATGATTTTATAACTATTGATGAAGATAGTATACTTATTCTTGAATGTTTCCGGCAGGTGAGATAGTAATCAACTTGAGCCGGTCTAGCGATCAAGTCGATCGGCCGTACGTCATGCTGAGTGTTACTAAAGTGTGCCTGGACGTTGCGCTGATGGAGTACGGGCCGGCAGTCCAACTGTCCGTGGGCCAGGCACTCCTGACTGACAAGCAACACCACAGCAGTACTGGACAGTATCTAGAACTCCTAACCAGCACTGGGGAACTCTTCAATTTGCTTTACAGAAAGGTAATTATTTGTTATAAGGTAAGGAAAGGTAGTTATTAGGAAAATTGTTTTACCTGTTTTTTGCTTGTAGAAGGCAAGCAAATATTTCACAAATATTGTTTAGAAAGTCGCTGATACAATTGATATTCGAATCTTTGATTAATTTATGTTTCTCCTTTTTTATTTTAGAAAATTAGTACCTCCTGTTTTTTGTAAATTTCTTTGAGAGTGGCGTTAAGATAGAAGGCATAATATTTAATCCCAGGTGCGCGCGGACTGTCCCGAGTTCAAATCCCACTTTCACAGTGTAGAACATGCGCTAGTGGCAGATACGGGGCCAGTGAGCTTGCTTCTTCACGCAGACGCTCTGAGGACCCTGATCAAATATCTTCAGTATATCCGAGACAAGTGAGTTTTGAATCACACTGTTTCGCTAAGTTTCTCCATGCCGAGGATATGTATTACACATATCGTCTAGAACTCTGGAGTTGTAGAATGTAAGTTTTCAATGAACATTTTTAAATTCAATTAAAGATGATTTGCGAGTCATAGTTCGCAAAAATGGTAGCTAATTACTAGATAGATATATTACAATTACTTAAAAATATTTTTTCTGTGTGCAGAATTCAAAAGAGACACGCAATTAACTTAAAGAACTTGGTGCTGCCGAAGACGAGGTCCCTTTGGGATTATCTGATGAAGCCAGAGGCAGATCCTCCTGTACCTCCTGGGGCAACTAAGTTCAGTTATTCAATGAGGTAGGTAACTAACGGGGACAGCTTCTGAGCTTAAGACTGTCAAATTCCAAATATATAATTGTGAAGAGTCATTGTCAAGGTAATGGCAAAATCTGAAGTATTTTCTTCTTTTCCTGTACTCTAACACCCTGTCTATTCAATAAGGCTAAATACTGCAATATTTGTAACTTAATTACTTATCAGGAGCTGAAAAATTGTCAAGTGTATAACTATTACGAAATTTTGGTAACGTGTCTCAACCAGAAAATTTGGGGCGACAATTAGTAGTAACAGTTTATAATTATTTACAAAACTTGTAGGGCATCTTCAATATCGCTCCGGCTGTGCCACCTTGACTGTGCTCTTGTGGAAGTGAGGCTGGCAGAGCTGGAGAGCGACTGTGTGTTCCGCGCAAACGATCGCATGATCTTCAAGCTGTACCTCGGCTCTTTGCAACTCGATGATCTGTCGGAGTCCACGCTTTATCCTAAGGTAAAGAATATTAATACTGCTGCTAGATACGGTTCCCCCTACAAAGTGCGAGGAGTTTAAGATATAGTTCACCGCGTAGGCTAAGTTCAGATTGCTAGACTTCACATAACTTTGAGAACTTTTTTTACGTCTGAGAGGCGTGTAGGTTTCCTAATGATCTTTTCCTTCACAGATGTACCAAGTGATAATTGATTTCTAATACGTAACTTTGAAAAATCAGAAGTGTATGCCTGGGGTTTGAATCTAGGACCTCCTATTGAGAGGCGAAGTTTCGGCCACTAAACTGTTATTTCTTTCATTATGAAATTATTATTTTTGTGTCAACGTTTAACTATTGATTCCACTAGCTCATCTGGCCGGATGAAGACAAGGTGATAGAAATAAAGTACGTCCGCGCGGCAGTGGGCATGCGTGCGCGGGCGCATGCTGAGTTGCGTGTCTATGTGGGCAGGCTGCACGTTGTACTTTTCTGCTGTTTACTCCATCATCTGCAGGTGATTTCCGTATATATTGTATTGAAGTTTTACTTTTAGTTTTTGGCTAAGAGCTCGACTCATGAAGCTATCTGTTGTTATAAAGCAAATTTTAAAGATATAGAAACTGTGAAAGGTATTCATAAATGTACCTAATCATTGATTTATATTGGTATGTTCCACAGTTAGGATCTGTTTACGATGTTGCTCTTTTAATATTTAACATTGGATGCAGGTTTTATTTATTTTTAGTTATTTTAGTTATTTAATTCTTATTTTTGAGACCCACGTAAATTTCACTACATTTTGTGTTTCGGCTATTATTTCATTTGTTTGTGTTCGTAAAAGATTATTATAATTGTTAATTTTTTTTTGTGTTGTAGCAATTCATAGAGCCACTAGTGCCAAGTACAGCCGCAGCTGAAGCGGCCGCAGCAGCAGAGCGCGCTGCTCAGCGGCAAGCTGCTGCGCTGAGGGTGGCTCCTACACGCGTCAACTTAGCTATTGAGGTACCCGTACAATAGCTAAATGATACTGATGATTAATATTTTGATCTACATTTAACCACACTTTTATCAATTAAAAGGGAATCAAAAATAGATTTTACAAACATTAAAATAATTATAATTACATTAAAATGGCGTAGTGAATTACAAAATAAGTTTAAAAACAAAAAACCAAACTGCATTTTTTTTTAAATAATGCACTTAAAAGACCAAAACAAGATTGATTCTTTTAAACAAAGTAAGCACTTTTTTTAATACAGTAGCACTTGTTTTAATACAGTATTCCTGAACTTTAATCCTAAGTTAATACCCACAGTATGTTTAGCAGCAAATTGTTTATATAAAATTTGCAATTGGGTTCCGAATTGACAATCGGGTAAAAATACGCATCGTATTGGTTAGTATTCAAAAATGTATATTAATTTCACAGATTCATGCTCCAGTCCTGTTACTTCCACAAAAGCCGTCGTCTCCAAATTTACTTGTCCTCAATATGGGTAAGGTTTAATATAGATTTTGCCAAATTTTATGACTTGGCCGTTGAGTGTCGTATGATTTTTGTAATTTTATCAAGAATTTTTGATAACCCTACTTTAGATTGTCCTATTTAAGCATGGTCGATTCGCTTTTTTATACACTACAAATATCAAAATTTTGTCTAACTTATACTATTTTGAATGTAGGTGATCTACTCATTGAGAACTTCTTCAAGCCCGTGCACATCAGTCAGGAAGCCAGCAGCCCAATGCAGAGTCCAGTTATCGACAATGTTTTGATCAAATTAGTCAACATTACTCTATCCAGGGCTGTGATGACTTTGGCTGGCACATTAGAAGTTCAGGTAATGGTGAAGTTTTTGTAAGTTTATTTCGGTGAATCAAATTTCGGTAAATTAGATCAATATCTTAAATATTCCGCTGTGTGGGTCACGTATGAATGTAATTCAGTACAGTATATATATATAAATGAATGTTTGTCTGTATGTCATCGATGAACTCAAAAACTACTGTACCGATTATTATAAAAATCGGCATATGTATATGTATTTTTCCACGGAGAAGGTTTGTATAATATGCTCATTGATGGCGCTGCAGATTAGCAAATTCTGCCCAAGTGCAGGGACGGTTTAAAAGGTGTGCAACTATGAAAAAAATGCTAGGAATATAGTAAAAGCAACAATTTTCCCATACAACCAGTTCTTACGTTTGTCAAATAGGTGACATTAAGAATTGAGTAATTTAATTTTGCCACGTTATTTAATTCTAAGGCGATACGAAGTTCGCCGGGGCAGCTAGTATTATTATATACGTTAACGTTCCTCAGGTTACTTTAGGGTTCATT
>DWRA01003139.1:0-12590 GCA_018250295.1 Spathilepia clonius
CACCCTTCAAACCAGAACACAGCAGCGCTTAACACTGCTGTTGTTAGGCAGAAATAAGTGTGGCGGTGGTGCCGCCGAAGTCGAAATACAAAGGGTTCTTTCTACCACCTTTCAACTTTTAATTTATTTTTCCTCATGCCATGTAAGTCCTGATATTGGCACATGCTCAATGCAATAGTGATGAATAGTGATTTAAAGCGACATCATACATTTAAAGTCCCATTTAAGTTTACAGATATTGAACGTGTCATGTCAGACAAAATCTGATCTTTCTATGCAATATTTTGTTATGGCCCGTATGCGCGATCGTGTTGCGGAAGAAATAAATACGTCCATCCATATTAGATAGAATGATATGGATTTGGGTAAATGCACCATAATACTATGTGCTATGTATAAATCATATTGAGAGTAATATGAATGTCAAAATAAGAATTTTATAATTTTATTTATTTTGTTTTTCGATCAGCTTAGTATTGCGGCTAAACGAAATGCTAAACAATTAGTAATGCGGTGATTTGTATCATCGAAATGGAACAACACGTTAGCGTTACACACATTACCGAGAAGCTATTTGACGTCAAGTGTTAGCTATTTCGTGAAAGCCCTCGTGGTCTTGTTTGATTAACTCTGTGCATTGTTTTAGTCATTTCAGCGAATGTGCGCGCGACTGTGCATGCGAAATTATGCACAATTTGCTTATTCACGCATAATTCGAAATTCACTCTGTTAGTAATAGTTTTAGAACAATTTTTATATGACAGTGTAAACAAGATTTTCATAATAAACATATTCCTTAGTTTCTTAAAATGAAGTCGTACATAAAAGTAGTTTCACTCCGTGTAAAATTATCTGTTGTCAAATAAATGTCCGGTTAAAAGAAGGTTTTAAGGACGAGTTTTATAATTGTATCGTATCGTGCAAAAAACTTTTGTGAAATATTGATAATTCCTTTATTGTGTATGAATATTAAACAGGGTGTAAATCTTAATTTAGTTAAAAAACGCAGGGTATCGACCCACATTAGGTGAATGCACGCGAGCACTTTGTTGTGTATGTCGTCAATCATTTTAAACCCAAACATTTCAGTACAGGCACCGTTAGTCTTTTTATTTTAAGTTATTGTCTGCTTTTGTAATGTGCAATCAACAAAAGACAGGCCGAAAAATATTGAAGGAACTTTACATAACTTTAGCTAGATTTTTATTTTATAGAAGTGGCAAACGAGCTTGCTGTCCAGATATAACCGCTAAAGGACGTCTATAAAATCAATCACAGATGTGATTAGGGTTTCTGCCTGAGGTCGGCCACAGATAACTTCAGGTTAGGAGATCTTGTATAAGCATATCTCCCTTATCACACCCTTCAAGCGACGATCAAATTATAAGGTTTATGATTATGAGTCGTTTAAAAGTAAAAGAAGCAACACTGGATTAAAGTATCCAATTCATGATGAAGCAGAACGCTGGAATGTACTCCAGACATATTCAATTGCAAAATAGATCATTGTCCACTGAACAGTAGTGAAATGTATGAGTTACAAGCTCAAGGGAATAGGCAATAGGTACTGGTAACCGTTATTTTGTAACTAAAGAAAATAAGCCTGTTTTAAAGTTTGTACAATACTTCGTGGTTTCACTAGGGCCGTATCAGTGTCATAATTATTTATGTCTTATGCCAGTTATGCTAAAGCTGCTGTGTTCTAGTCTGACGCTTTTTCTGAAGGAGAAACGCTTCAGAGGTTTTCCAAGTTAGTTCTCAAGTGTAGTAACAAATCTGTGGTCGGCTTCGGACGAGAATCTGATGCTATGTACACATTTAGGATTGATTAAAGACTGTCGGTAACTTAAATTTATTAAAACAAAAGATCTTCTCTACGGCACCATTCATTTTTAAATGGTTCTAATTTTACAAACTTTTGTTTAACTTACTTTATTAGAATTTACAACTAATTAAACCCAACCGATCGAGTTGAAATTATGCTTACATGTTTGTTTTAGCTGATAATGCATAATAAGCTTGTGACGTCGTTCACGAATCCAATATGGCGATTCAAGCTGGTGGACCAATTATATTTTATGCACCGCCACAATATGGGTATTAAATGAAAGTGTTTTGTGACCAGAATACGAAAAACAAATGACGTAACTGAAAACTTTGCTTTTAGAAACTTTTTTATATACTTAAATGTATTGTATGATATGAATGCCAAACGTTTTTGCCAGTTCAGTCATCATAATATGGGCAGTTAGCGGCGTAAACCAAAATAGCGCGATGCTGTTTTAAGCTAAAGTTGACGTCAGCCATTTTCAATCGTTTTGTTCTTATTCTCTTCCGTTTGGACATGCATATAGTTAATAAGTCGCTATTTGTTGTTGCAATATCTATTTTATATAGAGTGTGGTACGGGTTCGATACTCGACTAGACCTAGACCTAGATCTAAATTATGAATTTAGATATTCGGTCTGGGTGTTCGTGTTTTCATCTTTACACTGGGTGTTTATGTATTAGTCTTTGCACACGTGTGTGTGCATTACGTCAACGACACATATTCTTCCTGTGTACTAGTGCGGGGTAATAAATGTAGAAAACGTCATTTATTTATTTATTTGTTAAAATTAATAATGAATGATTAACTGTACCTATTGTATGTTAGTTTAAGTCGAAAATTATAGAATGTGGAAAAGAATTAATTGAAAATGAAAGGCCTTGAGCATATTCCAACCCGCTTACTGATAGTTAAGTGGTCTTTGAAATATGAGTAAAAAATAATAATTATTCAGACTAACTTCAATCAATCGAATCTAATTGATTATTATAAGGAACGCAATTAAGTACCTAATATACCTGTACCTATGGTTTTGAGTTTATTCTTCATCATTAATCCTCAACGAAACCTGTCGGTGACTAGTTTTTATCGTTTGAGGAATATGTATAAAAATATACGCAAGAAGTCATAACCGGTGCCCATATCCGCTAGGCAGAACCGTGTAGAAGCCTCGGCGCACCTGCTGTGGTCGTCCCTTGGAATATGAAAATATGTACAAGATGCATACGAATGTTCCTTCTAAACTGCGCAATGATGAGCGTTCTATTGATTCAAAAGTTATTGCAATCTTACTTGCTATCCTTTAAATTTTAGGTGCCGTATTGTGTTTTAAATTATTAAGTTAATGACATTTTATTTTATTTGAATATTTAACATTATATCTGTAAAACAAACCGGATTGGATTAAAATTTTAACAATAGAACTATAAATGGATATAGCTGCCAAAAATGGGCATATTACATTTTACGAGGCGGATTCTATATGTTTTTACATTACAAGTTGCGACCGGTCCCGTCTTAACCGTCCCGTAGTTTTAAGATTAAGAGTCATATTGAGATGGATTACATATGTCTATTGGTGGCAGTTGCCACTTACCATCAGGTGAACTGCATGCTCGCTTCTTACTCCATCATATAAAAAAACTGTTGAGTAGAACGAATATTTTTTGCTACGTTTCCGAGGTTCATGTATGGGTTTAATTATGTAGCGTCAAAATGTACTCTTAATGAAGTGATCAATACACTGTCTCTAAACACAACTTCCTAATTAGGGTGGTACTTTTTACCGGACCTTTTTATAGATATAGCTGCCAAAAATGGGCATTATATTGTACGAGGCGGATTCTGTATGTTTTTACATTACAAGTAGCGACCGGTCCCGTCGCAACCCCGCGCCACCGTCGTCGCTGGACTGTGAAATTAACCAGGTCCCTCATTTGAAGGCGCCGAATCGGATTGAACACCTCGTGTTATATTTTTAGTTTTCTAAAATATCAACAGCCTTCGCCCGATCATTATATACGCACGGTGCGAGATTTTGAATTACGTTCACGATATTTTCTATTACATACATCCAATGAATATTTCTCTGTATTTTTTACGACTGTTTTTTTAATAGGCACCTTATAGAGTTTATCTCGTGATCTTCTTTATATCAATATTAATATCAGTATTGTAGGCGTAAAATATTTAAGCTTTAAGAGCAACGAAGTAAAAACAATTGAAGTTGTAAGTGATCAATTCTATACCACTATTATCACCATCTGTCCTCAAAGCGGACAACAAAAATACCTTAAGCCCGGCCAAACTCGAACTACCAGATTGTTTAACTAACGACATACCAATCTCAATAAACCACGTAGCTTAGGAGCTAGTAAACCGTAATGAACGAAAGATACCATCTGTATCCGAAATTATTTGGTTAATTCTTGAGATTTTCGATGCTGATTGTGATTGACAGAATTGGTAAAATTCTTTTTGATTCGTCGCCGAAGGCTGAACTGTGACGCCTGTCTACTTTATAACAGCATTGTATAAAGCAATTGAATTCTGCTACAACTATAGTCGATCACATAGACGACATTAATCTAATTTTTTGACAAGCTGATTACCAATGTATATAAACGATATTGATTGAGTTCAACTTTATAAAAAATACTTGGTCGATACAGTTAATATGACAACCCTAAAACGCTATATGATTCACGATGACACAATATTTGCGAAAAGTTTCCACATGCGTAGGGAATTTAGCAGAGTGACTGCAACACGATGAGTCAACCCCATGAAACCTCGAAATTTGAAACGGAATCGATACGGTTGGAGCAACTGTTCAACTTTGTTGGGAATCACGAATATTTTTTGCTACGTTTCCGCTGTTTAAGTTTGGGTTTAATTATGGTTTGAAAGTGGTGGCAAACTCTTTGTGGTTCCGGCGGCATCACCGCCTCATCTATTTCTGCCTAATAGTAGCAGTTTTAAGCGCTGCTGTCCTCTGGTTTGAAGGGTGTAGTAAGCGAGACATACTTATCCGATGCATTCCAACTTTAAGTCCCTAGACGTAGCAACCTTAGGTAGTTTTAAGACTAAAAGTCCTATTTGGAATGGATTACAAATTACCATTGGCGGCAGTTGCCACTTACCTTCAGGTGAACTGTGCATGCTCGCTTCTTACTCCATCATATAAAAAAAACTGTTGAGTAGATCGATTATTTTTTGCTACGTTTTCGATGTTCATGTATGGGTTTAATTATGGAGCGTCAAAATCTACTCTTAATGAAATAGTCAATACACTGTCTCTAAACACAACTTCCTAATTAGGGTGGTACTTTTTACCCGACCTTTTTATACATTTATTTGGATTTTATGAAGCCATTAGTGGCATGTTTGCATTATCTATTTGGCATGGTTAAATTAATTTAATTATTTCTTGGAAGGTCATAAAGTATGATCAAGTAAAGAGTCCATAGACGTATTATAGACAACATCCGCTAAGAAACGATTTTTGATATGCCAACCCTATGTTTGATTAAAAATTTTGCCAATTTTGAAGCAAGCGCTACAAAACTTAATATTTATGGTTAGAAATAATTCAACACCCATTTCAACGTCTTCGGTACATTCCTAAGGCACTAAAATTGTTCAATTGAGGCTGAATTTATGTATTACATCGTAGTGTACGTTATCTTTTTCGCGGGCAAATCGTATATTAGACAGCCACTCGTCAGCGTGGCCGGGTTCAGCCAGTAGATTATAACGCGTGCATTTGTCGTGTTGTGGTTGATCGACCGCGGTCAAAGGGGGTAACGTCGACATAACATTAACATACTACACATACGTACAGACGGTCGAACAGTGGGCTCTTGTGTCCCGCGCGGCCGGCGCCCGTCTGCCGGCACCATCACTGCCAAATGTCCACCACTCGTGCCTATTTCTGTTTCTTTTATTGGTTCCATCTCGGCTTGTAGTTTACGCTCATCGACCCATTTTGTAAAATTATGTAGGTATGTCTTGTGTTTTGTTTATATTGGTAGCGACAGCGCGTAAACGTGCTTAGCTGTAAATATATTTTTTATTTTTATTTGCAGATGGTTATGTTGATTTATTTATAAATATATTTTAGTATGAATAGTAGCAATGATAGTTGAAGATATGTGGAATCTATAGTTTTAAGCGCTGCTTTAGTAATCCGAGGCGGTCCAACTTGGTCCTATTGGGTAGCAACGCATCTAACGCATCTATGGTTGACCTAGACTAGTCTTATCTGGGGTTGTTTACAAATGTTTATAGGCGACAGTGGCCTTCCTATCTGGTGGACTGCACGCTCGTGCGCTACTGCAATCATAATAAACAAATACATATGTCAGCTTCATTCATCGTAGCTTCACGTTAGGCTCAATACAAAAACTATTCTAATCTAATAACAATCGTAGGCATACGAGTAACGTTCTAGAACTTCCGTTTACAATGACTCACATAAACTAAGTAGGTAATTATGATGTCTGATATATTCTTGAAATCGCTCCACACATTACTTTCCAACACTGCGCTTGCATTTTTCCACGAGAAAGCGGAAACGCGCGTGTCTCAACAATGGCTCGGGGCTCGCGCTGAGCCACATTCAGCGATGCTATTGTATATTATTCTTGGAATCTCCAATACTGCGACGAAACTACGAATAGTATGGATGTTTACCCGTGCGATTCGTTGATTCCTATTCTATGTCAATCCGCCATCGTTCTGGTGAATACTGGTATTATTAAGTATATTATCTCTTCAGACCATTAGTTCCTCCGTTAGTGCCGATTCTTCGCTTTTCATGTTGTGCGAAACGATTCTCTTTTACAGTTCAAAAATGGAAGTGAAGCTAGATTATCTATTGCTATAAAGCCAAGCTCGGTTCAGTGAAACCATCTAGGCTGGCGTCTCCGTTGTCTATGACCGTTTCGGTGACGCATAGACAGGTATACCATCGGTATCCATCATCAATATATGTATAGTACATAAATAAATAAAGTGTCTGTTTATATGAAAAATTATGAAAATAACCGATATTTCACTAGATGCATAGTAACGCATCTGTGACGACCCTCAGAGGACTTTAGGACCTCTTAGGACTTTAATCTTGTATTATGGATTATGTAAGTACATGTTTATGAGCGGCGGTGACCACTTATCTTCAGGTGGAATATATGCTCGTTTGCTACTTCTATATTATAAAAAAATGCATTCCTTAATTTCACAAACATTTTATATATCATGTAAAAACTGAAGTACATAAGTTTCATCACATCCCTTTTTGTCAACTGCCGCTGTAATTTAGAAATAAAATTATAAACACATATAAATTCTGAAATCAAAGTGTGTATCACGATATTATTTCTCTATTCTAGTATTAGAACCCTGCATTTTGTAATGAAAGGACGTTCGAGAGGTTTCAAGCATTAGGCAATCAATAATTCATCTACAGTTTCAATTTCAAGTAACATTTGTGGATGCCGCTTTTCGAAAAGAGTTACCTTCAAATCACCTATCGCGTTCCCCTCCGAACTGATTCGCTGGGGATAGTAATCTAATCACTAGCTCCCTTTACGAGGGTGGGGTATCGACTGTCATTCCAACAAGTGCCCGTTACAAATGTTAGAACAAAGGTGTTTGTGTTATTATGAAGGCGTATTGTATTGTGAACCGCTGCGAGTGAACTGTTTGATCGTTGGGCACGTTTCAATAAAAGTACGTTAGAAAATTAAAATCAATAAAGCACACAGCGGTTGGCGCTAGGGATGCAAGTTGCTGAAATTATCGATATGTATGTCGAAATATTCAATGTAATTTTTAACTAGGCAGCAATTGTCAAATGTCGTTCTTTTGTGGCCAAAACATTGGAGTAGATTTTTTTATTAATAACGGGCGTAAAATATCGATAATAGATAACACAGGAAATTTTAAACCGGTATTATCGCTATAACGAAAATTCCAAAGTTTCACATTATATTCACGTTGAAACTTTTCTTTCTCGACCTTTAAATGAAATATTTAACATTTTATAGATCCACATTGTAATTTTCTCGTTATGATAATAAGTATCGGCAATGGTTGAATATCGATAAAAATATCAATATTTTCGATATTATCTCTGCATCTCTAGTTGTCCCTTCGTATGGTGAATAACACGAACTGTACCGATGACAGGATACAGATCCAAGCCCTTTGCATGAACAATGGGCAATAGAATGACAAAAAGGTTTTTTATTTAGCGTCCAGATTTAACACAATACGCCCGCGCCTGCTTTCTGCCTTCCCACGTACTATCTCGATTCTGTTGACTGCAAGGGACTCTGGCCGTACTTAATACTATTGTATCATTCTTAGAAAAAAAAAGTTACAGGTGTATGCAATAATATTAACTAGTGACTGAGCGAAGTTTCGTTTTCGCCAAAATTTCGGCCCAAAAAAAAGAGGTTTCGGCCGTAGGTTCGATTTCGGCAAATAATCTGTCCTACCTTTCGGTCTAACCGAAACCACGTTCTTGAACTCTCGGGTTGCGTTCGGTTGTATTCTTACATTTCCATCACTATCATTTCGCTTCTAAGACTTTCAGTATGACGAGTTACTGCAGATATGTCAAGACTTGATTTATATATTTTTTGTTTTTAAAATAATTTACTTCATTATAAGTACCCCTATTGAATCTAAAAATAATTAATAGACGTAACTTGTCAAAGTGCTCTTGTAAATACGTAAAAGTCTAAGTTGTAAGGTACGTTGGGTACATTGTCATGAATCGTAAAAGTTTCGCTTTTGGTTGGATCTAGGACAGTAACCGAAGGTTCAGTTTCAGTTTCGGCTGAAAAAAACAAGTTACGGTCGGTCACTAATTTTAACTTTTGTACATCGACTCGCTGGCGTGGGCTTTTTCGCCCGATAAGTTGAACTTTTATCAATACCGCTATTGAAACACTATAAAATGGCGTAGTTTAGTTAGTTAGCAGTTTTCGAGGATCTTAAAAGAAGAAAAAATTAAACAAATTGGAAAATGCTTGTATGTGTGTACTCGAGTGTTGAAAACTGAAAAGTTTAAAAGATCTATACTTACTGTCAAAATATTTCAAATAACATATTACAAGACAAACTACCAAAGCTGCCTTTAATATTTATCATGCGTTCAAGATTGTATTTATTAATTTCTCTTACACAGTAGTAGACACCACAGACACCAAGTATGATAATTGCGTTTATTAATAGCCTTTCTCGTGTATATCTGTATGAAAATTTTCTCGTTATATAACACTGTGAATAATAATAAAATAACCTGTTATGCACTTAGAGCGGGCGCAGGCTCCCGGGAACTGGTTGTAAGGGAATAAATTACAAAAGGTTTTTCTTGTTAATCTCTCAAGCATTTAAATTTACTACCTCCTTCCCTCTTTCAGTGCTCTCAGTTTTAACTGGAAACCTCATTTATTACAATGTTTTCGGACTTGCAAATTACTTTTAATGTTTTGTTTGACGCTATTTACAATAACTCAAAACTTTAGAGTTATTGTAAATTATCGTTTTTTACGTAGTTTTTATCGTATAATATCTCTATTGACAAAATTGTTTAATTGCGTATCAAAATCTTGAGCTTTTTTATGGTAAAGAGGCAGCATGCAGTCCACCTGATAGTAAGTGACTGTTGCCACCCATGGACAACTGTAATCAACCCAAAATAACATTTGAGTCTTACTTGGGATCTACCACAAACGCATTACTACTCCAGAAGACTAACTTTTAACGCCTCAGATAGGTACAACTCCTTTACCTACTCCTAAATTATAAAAAAACATACGTTTTATAAAATATTTTATTGCTTTTCATTTTAAATACGCAGACGGGATGCGTGGAATGGCTGGCTCGTTAGCGATGTGTACCGACTTCAATGAGCTTTCAAATCATGCCGACGGACTGATATTGCATGAGCACTTTAGAAATTAACTTAAATAAAATACAGTAGTGCCTGCTGGCAAGGGTTGTACTTTTTTAAACTAACGGGCTGAATAAGTGAGTTGAATGTATGTGTCATGTAGAATTATACAAATAAATAAAATTGAACTGTCAGTAATGTTAAAACACCTTGTTATTGAATGCATATGAAAGTAACTATGGTAAGTACCTATAACAAAAATAATTTTTTAAAATGTTTGCCTGTCTGTCTATCCGTGGGTCTGTTTCTTGTTTTGGCTAATCTCCCAAATATGAAAAGAATCGCGTGCGCCCCATTTTATAAAAAAATCGAAAGTATACAATTACGGTTATATTGTTACGTATGTCATGTTAAATTTTTTAAACGTCGGTAAATCCGCAGGACACGTCTAGTTTGTACATTAATTTTACTATTAGTGGAATAGAAAGTAGGTAAAGAAAAATAATGTTTTTACTCGGTGACAAGGTTTAACTTAACTGTTCATAATAATACGAAAAAAGTTACCGAACTACTTTTAAATTTGTTCTTATTATATTGTTCTTTTAATGTGTGCACGTATTCTTAAGTTAAAAATAGTGAAGCAAATAAAATACCGGGTAATTTTGATTTAATCGAGTTAGATTCGTATTACGATAAGCTTTACTACGTCGGTTGCATTACAATTACGTGTACTTACTTTCACGTGTAAGTAAAACGTCTGGCTCAACGTATTCCACGATTTTTTGTTATTTTGAAATTAATTAATTAGTTATGTAGGTTACGAAACAGTATTATCGACTCGTGATAAGCCATGTTTTAATTAAATTAATTTGCCCTAAGAATAAATTTTAATTGTGTTGGTGTGTTACGTTTGTACAATGTGTAGGTATAACACGAGCGATCGTTTTTTTTCGTGTGTACATTTTTTGTGCCTACGATTAAACTCGTGCAGAGAAACAATCTATTTTACTACCTAAGTTCTAGTATGAAAGATCCGGTAAAATTTGTTTAGTGGACCTCCGTTACGAAGTAACAAACATACAGAGAGACATACAATTATGATAAAATTGATACAAAAGGGCAGTTGTTTTAAATTGGGACACAGATATAAAAATTATATAATTATTTAGATGTGTAGACATTAAAATCACTTTCTGTAAATGGTACGAATAGGTTGAAGTACCAACTTTAAGGGTGTCAGGAAACATACTTATCCCAGACATTCCAACTTAGTCCTCAGGGGTAGCAACGCATCTGTGGCCGACCTCGGGTAGACCTTCTAATCTTATCCGGGTTTAAATACAAATATCCATGGGCGGCAGGGGCCAGTCACCATCAAGTGGAGTGCATGCGTGTTTCCTTCTATCATATAATAAATGGTAGACTGCATGCTGAATGCTACTTCTATAAAAAAAACTACTTAAAGTTTAAATCAAAACAATTCTCTATCTCGTCTCATCATTCTTATCGAGTTTAATGCGCTCCGCACAGAATCTATGAATGAATGGTACAATACAACAACAATATTGATATATTGTTCGCCGTACAATGTACGGCATAATTCCATTCGTCCAGTGAACTGTTATGTTAGTTCATACTACGGTCTGCAGAATAGCAATCTCTTAGCTGATCTTTTACGAGCCACGACTACATTATAGTACGGTGTGCGGAGTTATATTAAGGAAGTTCTTGTAAGTTTTCTTACAGCATTGCAACGTAGTTGCTTTTTATTTAACGCAGCTTCCGGTCACGGTCCGAGGTTTGAGTACCGGGTTTACCACGCTTCTTATTTTTCGATGTTGTAAATGATCACTTGCGTTATGATCTCTATAATGATTGATGAGCACTGGACCAACGGTCATGAATACCATTTCTATTCGAGATGAAACCATGCGTCTTAAAAAATATGTTGCTCTTGAAAAATATCTACCAGTCCGCACTTAGCCAGCGTGGTCGATGCCTTACCCCCTTTGAGAGGAAACCCGTGCCCAGCTGCAGAGCAAGAATGGGTTGACGTCGAACGCTCCCAGTCCAACTTTTATTTCATTCAAATTGAAATTAATATCTATAAGGAGAAAAAAACAAACGCGTTTTTAATTTCGGTATGCTGTAAGTAGGCATAAGATGCCATCTAAATATTAATAAGTTACAACACACAAGCCAAAATAATAATTTATATTCTGTATACATTTCTACATCAATAAATAATGTAGAAAATATTCAAAAGGAGATCCGACTAACACTACGCGAACGGCGTTCACTTTCACTGTTACGCATTCTATACGACAATCGGTAGAAAGGACACTGTTTGCATATATTTTGTATTTCAACCTGTTTGTGATGCAAAACGAGGAGAACTTGATAAATTTTTTATGTAACTCTCGTACTGTGTTTATCTGAGGTGCGATCAGGTTTTTTAGTTTACTTTTATAATGTTTGATTGGAGGTTTGTTAGATGAAAAGGGAACGTCGCTTTTAATGTTTTAGTAAATGAAAAGAGCACACGGATTAGGATTTTTGTATTAAAATAGTCAAGAGCATGTAGTCCTCCTCATGATATGTGGTCACTGCTGCCCATAAACATCTGTAGTTAATTATAAATACCTGCTTGAAGTACGCTAAACATGCGTTGCGATACTTAAAGACTACCTAAGTTAGAATGCTTCGTCTATCTTTACGTTTATTACTCATTTCTGCCCAATAACAACAGTGTTAAACGCTGTTGTGTTCTGGTTTGAACGGTGTGGTAAGGGAGATAAACTTAACGAGGAATTCCAACTTAGTCCTCAGGGGTAGCAACGCATCTGTGGTCGACT
>DWRA01003140.1:0-12588 GCA_018250295.1 Spathilepia clonius
CCATCTTTGTCCTCAGAAGTAGCAACACATCTGTGATCGCCGGTTGCACCTCTATTCTATACAGAGTTGGCTATCCATGGCAGTAGTTGCCACTTAATATCAAATGGACTGCATTCTTATATAAAAAAAGGACAAAAATGTCTCGCTACTTTTATATTGCTCTGTAAAGTATTTTTTTTTGCATGCAGGGCTCCGATAATATTAGTGGAAGGTTAGAAGTGAATAAAGCGTTGTTGGTAACTTTTCAGGTGGTGACTGGGAGCGCGTGAAGCGGCGGCATGCGCGTGCTGGTGGCGGCGCTCGCCGCGCTGCTGGCGCGCGCGGTGGCCAGCCCGCACGAGCACCGCGCGCGACACCACGCGCCCGAGCACGCGGCGCACTCGGCCCCCGCGCCCCCACAGCCCTACCGCGGACACGGCGAGGCCGTCCGCTACAACCCCGAACTCGACACAATCCAACCCCGCATCGACGAACACGAGACGTCGTCTAAGCGCGCGAAGTACGCCGACGAAACCTCCAAGCGAGCCAGCGATGAACGCTTTTACTCTAATCACGAGCGGCCCGAGGAATTCATGGCCGACGAACCCCAGTACGGGCCAGATGATGAAGATCCTTTGATCGTTCGAACAAGAAAGGGAAAAGTCCGAGGAATCACCCTCACTGCTGCGACCGGGAAGCAGGTTGACGCATGGTTCGGCATACCTTACGCTCAAAAGCCTCTTGGCAACCTTCGTTTTAGGCACCCAAGGCCGGTCGAAAGCTGGGGTGACGAAGTTCTTAATACAACAACACTGCCACACTCGTGCGTCCAAATCGTAGATACCGTGTTCGGAGATTTCCCCGGTGCAATGATGTGGAATCCCAACACGGATATGCAGGAAGACTGTCTCTATATAAATATAGTGACGCCGAAACCACGTCCTAAGAATGCAGCTGTTATGCTGTGGGTATTCGGCGGCGGATTTTATTCAGGTACTGCTACCTTGGATGTTTATGATCCAAAAATACTAGTATCGGAAGAGAAAATTGTTTATGTATCAATGCAATACAGAGTCGCTTCCCTTGGCTTTCTCTTCCTCGATACTCCAGATGTTCCCGGGAATGCTGGCTTATTTGATCAAATTATGGCTTTGCAGTGGGTAAAAGATAACATAGCATATTTTGGCGGAAATCCTCATAATATAACGTTGTTTGGGGAGTCAGCTGGCGCTGTGTCGGTGTCCTTACATTTGCTTTCTCCCCTTTCGAGGAACCTGTTTTCTCAAGCTATCATGCAGTCTGGAGCAGCAACCGCGCCATGGGCTATTATATCTAGAGAAGAGAGTATTCTACGAGGAATACGATTGGCTGAAGCTGTTCACTGCCCGAAATCGAAAACTGACATGGGTCCTATGATTGATTGTTTGAGGAAGAAAAGCGCTGATGAGCTAGTGAATAATGAATGGGGGACACTAGGAATATGTGAGTTTCCATTTGTACCTATTATAGATGGGTCGTTTTTGGACGAAATGCCCATGAGATCTTTAGCTCACCAGAATTTCAAAAAGACTAATATTCTAATGGGATCAAACACCGAAGAAGGCTACTATTTCATTTTGTACTATTTAACAGAAATGTTGCCCAAGGAAGAAAATGTTGGGATTACTAGGGAGCAGTACTTGCAAGCCGTGAAGGAACTTAATCCATATGTGAATGATGTTGCACGACGGGCCATTGTATTCGAGTATACAGATTGGTTGAATCCTGATGATCCGGTAAAGAACCGTAATGCTCTTGACAAGATGGTTGGAGACTACCATTTCACTTGTGGCGTAAATGAGTTCGCTCATCGTTACGCTGAGACCGGAAATAATGTGTATACATATTACTATAAGCATCGCAGCAAGAACAGTCCATGGCCGTCTTGGACTGGAGTGCTGCATGCTGACGAAATAAACTACGTTTTTGGAGAACCTTTGAATCCTGGGAAAAATTACTCACCCGAAGAAGTGGAGCTCAGCAAGCGCTTGATGAGATACTGGGCAAATTTTGCTAGGACTGGGTATGTAATAATATAATAATGATATTTTTCGGGTAAATACACTCTTGATAACGATCCTCTGTCACGTGATCGTTATCAAGACTGTATGCAAATGGAGCGAAGTCATTAATCTTGATCGCGAGATGTTTAGCATCAATTAGATAACATCGTAATTACGATATTATTTTATTTCCTATCACAAAATTGTGTAATAAACAATAATTAAGATTTGGTAAAGTAGATATGTATAAAAAATCAAAGCAAAAATGAGTTTAAAGAATCTAATAATTATTGCAACAATTTTGCTTTTATTTGATACCATTTTTTTACTTGCACTTGAAAGTATTGGGAAATGTTTTTAATAAAATAGAAGTAGCAAATGAGTTGGTAGTCCACATGACTATAAGTGGCCACTGCCACCTATGGACATCTGTAATCAATAGATTGTAATTAAATCATCTGTAATTAGAGTACTATCCGAGGTCGTCCACACGTTTTAAACTGGAACATACCTTCGCTTAACACTGCTTTTGTTACGCAGAAATAAGTTTGTCGGTGGTGCCTTCAAAGTCATATCATAAAATCCTATAGGTACTACCTTGAAAATGTTACTTTTCTAACTTCAGGAATCCATCACTGGGTCCCAATGGAGAGTTGACGAAGGTACACTGGCCAGTACACTCGGCGTTTGGCAGAGAATACTTGACACTGGCAGTTAATTCCAGTGCAGTCGGACATGGGTTACGTGTAAAGCAATGCGCGTTTTGGCAGAAATACCTTCCTCAGCTGATGGCTGCTACAAGTAAGTTTTCTTTCATCACGATCACTGCTACTTTACAGAGCATGCTCTGCTGAAAAAAGTGTGTAGTTTATATCTATTTTGCAAATATTCTGTTTAAATTATATCATAGTTTGTTATCTAGAAGCATATTAAATGCCAAGTAGTTTCCTGGATCACGGAGTGATTGATCATGATTTTTGATATCAAACCGTAAATTGTACCATAATCTTACTAACGTTGAATTAATAAAGTGACTTTTAGAACGGTTTTTTAAATTGATCATATTAATTAGTTACTTTTATAATTACAGGTAAGCCAGAACCTCCTAAAAACTGTACTAACGCTGCACCAACTCTTCTTCGGCCTTCATATAAGACGTTTGGCGTAAGCTTATTCTCGGTGGTTAGCTTACAAACAGCGTTGTTCAAATATATTAAATGAATGGTGTAGTAGAATGTTACGGATACACTTTAAAAATTAATGTCAGTCTCATTTTTTTGCTTATTGATTACTTCTCTACTAATAATTTCAGAGCTTTTACTAGTGGGGAAGCAAATTTGTGTTGAAGAACATCTTGATTCATGGAATTGATTGATTCTCAAACTCAACATGTTTGGGAATTTAGAAATTGGAAAGCGAGAACATGATTTAGCGTTGGAAAAATTCCATGATGATAGATTTAATTGCTGGCCTCAATTGGATGATGATCTGTGGATATAAATTGACCTAAAGTAATTTCTATGAATTTAAAACATAATGCCCATTATCAAGAAAAGTATAATAACGGAAGTATATGGAATGTTAAAGATTGCATGAATTTTAATTTCTACTATATTTAAAAGATCATCCCTTTGAGGAACTCATGATGTATATTTATGTCAAATAAATGTCTGGTATATTTTCTTAAATTATTTTTGTATGTAAAATTATAGCGTTATGTATATTTTAGTTATAAGCCACCTCAAGTGTTAAATTGCTCTGTAAGTCCATTAAATATTTGTCTAGCGTTGTCGATGTTAAGTTCCACGATTGAAACGTGGGTGATGTAATATTATTGTTCATTAATTAATGTTACTATCTATTTTAAAAGGAGTGATGCCTCCATCAACATATCACTTGTTAATAACAAATTATAGAAATACATAGTGATAATTTTGTCATAGTCGATAAGTCTCAACATATCTTTCGGAAGTAGGTTAAAGCATTTGCGAGACAGTAAGAAGGGAATGATACTTGAATCTAAGTCTTTTCAATAAAATAAATTGAACTAAATATAACATTTATATGCCACTGATAAACACCGGGTGAAATATACGAGGATGTTAAAAGGTGTAGACGTAAAGAAATAAAATGTTAGCTTTAATGCGCCTCTATTGCAATACATATCACGCAAGGCATAGAAATGTTTAAGTTCATTCTAGCCTTAGAGTAAGTTACGAGTTTAAGCTAGGTCTTCACACTCTGTAGCGGACCAATATTAGAAAGTTGTACGTGATTTACGGTTCGATTAATAAACCGATATGGCTGAACAAATAGTAGTAGGTGACTAAGTAGTATTCAATCCAAACATTTTTTCGAAATGATTGTACGAGATGGGATATATTTACGGGATTTGGACTAAAAATTGAGAAACAGTCCAAAAGTAGAAGGGATAAAATGTCAAACTGACGATACTTATCATTAAACTGAAAAATCTGAGACATTAACAATACGAAGTTGAAAATCGAACAGAATCAACTTCGGAATTGTTAAAAATATTTATATATATCTAAAATACTCTGGAATTAGAATTATAATCTCCTTTGTGTTAGATGTCTATACTTTGTATGTCTTTATTCAGAATGACAGTTTTGTATGCTGATACGGGATGGAATGTACGTAGTAAACAAATTTAATATCCTATCGTTAACGATTGATACGTCATCTAGCTTAGAGAACGTAGTGCCCGGCGGTTCAGCTTTCGAATATTGGTATTAAACTAGATGGAATTCTACAATTTGTTCGATATTTAAGGTATAATTACTAGTACAATATGATAAGTCTAATGAAACTCTTGAAACAACTGCAGTATAGACAATCGGTAATTTTCATTGATGTAAATAAATGTGTGTTAGTATTATAGTAGGACTCGTTGTGCCCTTAGTTATATTGTCTTATTTCGACTAAAGGGCCGGTCTCGGGTGCCTAAGTGGTTCAAACTTTTAACCTGTTGTGGAAGACGATACCTTATGAGATGTAGTAAAACCTAAATGTAATTCTACGTAGATCTACTCGGGCTTTTGTTATTCCTATTTTGTAGTTAGAAATATATACACTTTAAATTCGAATTGTACATTAAAGAGCTACATGAAGAATGAATTTTGTTTATGTATGATGTCATTTGCATCTAATTTTGGAAATTCCATAACTTAAAAAATTAAATCGTGATTCATTTATTTTATGTACGGTAATAGCTCTTTTGTAAGAGTCTTTTAAAGTAACTACGAAACTAAATTCTATGAAGTTATGAAGCGAGATTGAACGGCAGAAGTAAATAGTTGGATATTATAAAAAGAAGACCAAATATTGCAATATTGACAGAAGATTTACATTTAAAGGGAGTGTATAAAATAATGGTCAAAAGATAGGCAAAGTGGATTAGGAAAAGAGACACAAAGAGAGTGGAATGAAGGAGCAATCACCACTAACATCAGGTTTAACGGTAACACAAAAGAAAATGTTGATAAAGATGATATCGAGTGACCTAAAGCCAGTGTGTTTCTTCTATAGAAACAAATAAATGCAATCATATCGAAGTATTATTTTTTATGTAGCTCTTTATAAGATATATCGAATAATGTTAGTATGTGTATTATAGTGTCAGTATTCATGTTATTTCACGTTCGATGTTTCAAGAACTACGCTTATTTTAACTTGCGTATATAAACCTATAGAGTGCCTCTTGTTCACTTTTATATATATTGATATAACACTTAACATAGGATATAGTAGATGTAGTAATGCGTTACTTCTTAGTATAGTCGCACTATTTTCGTTTCTTACTTTATTGTGATATGAGAAAGGCCAACGAACGTTGAGTAGTGCCAAAATATGAAATGAATTGTGAAATCTTAAAATATTCAAATTATCATTGTTATTGTATCCAATATGATTCTCTCGCTATAATATTCTGTAAGTAAGAAATAGGAAAGATTTCGATTATATTTTAAACTTAACGCCTACTAATAAAACGAGTTAAGTAAAAATATCTGAAAGAAAACAAATATCAGCCTCTAAAGATTTTTAATGTCTTAGTCACGTCGTCTATACAATAATGTTTTTATTTTATATAGATATGTCGTTGCTACGTAAGAACAATTGGTGACGAGTGTAAGTTTCTAATCACTATATTAATAGCGATTAGAATTAATCATCGGTTCAAAATCTATAGATATATTTATATCTACAGATAAAGAGTGATTAATTTCAGATTTATCTTATATTGTTAAGGTATATTGTTTTATGATATTTATTTCCTAGTGGTATTATCTTTACCCTTTTTAATATTAGTATTATCAAATGATAACGTACAATTTACTGACACATTAAACATATCTAAAAATTCTAACCATTCTAAAATTCTATCTATAATAAGAAATAATTTGTTTTGAAAACGATAAACATCGTTGAAATTTTAACTGTTTGGATTCTCTGCTGTTTTAGGGTGTTCGCTATAATTGACGCGTGGGCACGTACGTGTGCTTGTATTGAAAAATAGTATGAGCAGCGTTAGTCGCGCGTGTGCCGGCCTCATTGCATATAACGGGCTGCTGCACTGCGGTGCACACGGCGGGCGACCGCTCATAAACCTGTATCCCCATATCATTTGAACGGCGCCGCTGCAAACTCAGGTAGCACGCGGCGTCAAACGTCCGGATCGAGTGCTCTGTGCACACGCACCAGTTATAGTGGACGTTAATGTTCCTTCTGTGTTATAATTTATATTATGTTTAAAATCAACCATTGCAGACTCGTTAAAAAGGGATGTTACATTACTATTTATAGTCTCTGTTTGATCGACCTATCATAAATATAGTGACAGCTAATAATTTTTTTTAATGTTTTTGTGGCTTTTTGAAAGATTTTTAAGGCGTTTCAAATATTGATCTCATTTCAATTTCAGTAAATGCTATGAGTATTATCCGATGTTTGATGTAGACCCAGCGATATGACTATTTATTAATTAACATCTTTAATAGCATCAAGTGGCATTTCAAGAAAGTATTATAGGTTTACAAATTATATTTTGCTTAATTTCTCTAATACTTTCGAACTAAACATCGAACATTTCCCACTAGAAGACCTGAAATGGCAAATACTGTTTTATTGTTGAAAGCGAAAGCTTCAGTTCCAACTATTTATTGTTTAATGGCCTTAATCGCAAGATTTTCTTTTTAATAGTTGTATATTATAAAACAAGAGTTTTATGTGTTAGGAGATTTAAACTCATGTTAATTAACGGCGGGAATTAAAACGCCATTACCTTCTATTAAATTGACACTTAACTTTCTCCAAATTGAACGAATATTCAAGAAACAATGATTTATTAATTTCCATTTTTTGTTTAAAACCAACAATTCAATCAGGAGGAAAGTAAAGCGAACAGTACCCGTTTGACGCACAATAATATATTTTCGCCTTCATTCCGCTTGGCTATTTAAATAATTATATTATATACTTTAAAAGTCAATGTAACACGTGTGGCCTAAGGTAGCTATGTCGAAGCACACGGCCTATGCATTATCGCCTTAAGTTAAAGTTATCTTTTTAAATTCTAATAGTGTTTCGAGTAAGTTTAACATTAGTGCTATGATTGCATTATTGATTGTTTGCAAGGTTTGTGTTTAATTATAAAATAAATGCTTGTATATATTTATTTGTTTTATTTCTTGGACACCTTTATTTTAAAGTTTTGTATGGTACCATATGATTTTGTCTGCCACGGCCCGTGTTTGGCACGTCTGGATATAAATGAACCTAAAAGCGGCACCGTGGCCGGCACAGGGCCGTTTGCGTTGTATCGAGTGTTACCGCTTAGGTTAGACTTTAGAAGTTACAATACATTTTGTGATCGGTTACAGATGTCCAGGGGTAAAGACTACTTTGAGGGGAGATGACAACTCTTTTAAATAATACAGAAGTAGCAAACGACCATGCAGTCGCCCTGATCGTAAGTGGCTACAGTCGCCCAAGGACACTATAATCGACGCTGGGTAAACTTGGAGCCCTACCCTACCTGGAGGCTACCTTTGAGAACTAAGCGCGAATGCTTCACCCTCCACCTTCAACAACAGTTACTACTTAACAACAGTTGAGCTGTAAATCACATCCTATTTTATAGATGCACCGTTATCATCACCTGCAGCTGTTGCCCGATTAAGACTATCAGAAATTAATCACGCATATTATTTTCAGATAAATTACTATTTTAACCGATAAGTATATAGATGTTTATCTGTGTGTTGATTTTATATTGCGCGTGAAAAATCTTAATAAGGCTTAGAACTCACGGAGGTGAAGTAATGCTGTTTTTTGAATTAAAGTTAATGTCATGGCTGCAGCTCCTTTTTATGTTCCACACCTGTGCTCGGGTTTCTTCTCACAACAAAAGGAAGTATTTGTATAAGATTGAATTAGTAAACGGGCGCACAGTTCATCCAATAGCAACTGTTATCCATGAACATCTCTAACCAACTCCGCAGAGAGCGGGGCTTCTATCTGAAGCTGATTATAGACGCGTCGCTACTCCTGAGGACCAAGATGGTCGCCTCAAAATTATGTACCATAACACAAAAATTGCTTCACATTAGAAATAGCTGTGGCGATAGTATCTCAGTATTCTGCCAGAATCCAGAATCAGTTTTC
Source organism: Spathilepia clonius (assembly GCA_018250295.1). NCBI lineage: Eukaryota > Metazoa > Arthropoda > Insecta > Lepidoptera > Hesperiidae > Spathilepia > Spathilepia clonius. The sequence continues at coordinate 8,706 of DWRA01003140.1, forward strand.
TACCTTTCAACCAGTAAGTCTTCCAATAAGATTTAACGGCTGTTATTCAATGATAATAACCAAACTCAATGGCTAAACAAATCTTTCGAATTATTGTAGAATTTACGTGAATTAAGTAAAATGTTGATGGATTTTAATATTATTAGGTGCTCTGTTGAATAACATCGCTTAAAGTCTTATTGAAATATGCGTAGTTTATATAATTTATCCTTGCTACACCTGCTAGCTACCACAATTGAGATTTTTTGTAAGAAAAACGTCTCACCAAAATGAACTATCGGAAAATAAAATTGATAGCGATCAAATTTAAAAATGGGCCCAGGATTCCGGGCTACCATAATTATTAAAGTCACAACAAAATGAATGACTTACCTTATTGTAGATTCAAGGAAATACTACTTACGCTATCGTGTTAACATCTAGCATAAAAAAACGTTTTCTTAACATGAAGCTAGCACTTGATTAACTATGGGAAGTAGTGTACAAAACGAGTTACATCAGAATAAATAAGATAATAATATAGATGAAAAGGATATTTATGAAAATACATGTCGATAACGATAGAAATCTAATGATTATAACAAGCTTACATATCTATTTAATCTAACAACAGTACCTAATCATAATAGACAATACTATTTTAGGCAGGAAAATCAAATTAATTCCCTAGATAGGCTTATCAAATACCCACTTGAACTGGCTCAGTTTAAGTAGGTATTTGAAGAATTAAGAGATTTTGCATTATATAGGTCGAGAAAGGAGTATCCTAGACGGACATCAATTTACTCTAAACAATTTATAGGAGAAATAAGAATGGGTAGCATTGCAAAGAAAGTGGTAGTAATATGTACACTTTTGATAAAGATTCCAAAATATCGGAATTCTGAATATCTTCGATCAAAAATGTATAACGTACCAATATACCGACAAGATTTTGATAGTTTAGTAATTGAAATGACTACTATAATTTTGCAATCAATTATTTTTCAATCAATTTATTTCGTATCATTTTTAATCGATTTCCCAAAAGGATAGGGGGAAACGTTCATCGCGTATTTCAATTAAAACTCCTTTGATTAAAGGGAATGATCATAGGATAAATATAATATTTAATAATATTTGCAAATTTAAATAGGGCCTACCTAATACGCCATTATCGACACACAATTTTATCAGTTTACCTGATAAGGCTAGATTTAAGTTAGATAAAATTATCATAGCACTAATTATTGAATTAATTATTTTTCTGATGTTTATCTTTCAATAATAACTATATAAGACAGATTCGACTCAGAATATCACACTCGTATTGGACCAAGTCACATACGGTAAGCCACTTCTAAAAAGGTTTTTCTTTGTGCTTTGCTTGGCCGGTTTCTTGTATCTATGAAACTGAATATTTTATATTCAATCTTCAATAACTTCCTCAAGTCTGTGAATTCTATTTCTGAAAGCAATTTCAGTGCGGTACTTGCTTCAGTATCTTTTGTATGTAAAAAACTTTATTTATTTACGATATTACATGGTATAGCTTTAAAACGAGTCATCCGTTTTTTATTCGATAGCAGTTTTTACAGCTCGTTAAAATTATCAGGTCTTTTCGAAGATGATGTAAAATTTTGTAGATACGGTATTTATAAACCTTTTGGATTTTCTGTTATAACTGTTTTAATCTATATGTTTTTAACTTAACAGGATAAGTTAAAATGAAGGGAATCGCTCTCTTTTTGGTTTCCATGGCGGTTGGCACCCTGGCCAGCCCCTCACTGCAATTTTTGACTGGTAAGTTATTTTTTCGTACTAAACAAATCTTTTATTTTAAAACAGTTCTACACGCATATTGGCTAAGTGCGGCTTGGTAGACATGACTTACCTCGGGAAACAGGTAATTCTTAGAAATGTAGGTCTAACTTTTCCCGTTAAAAAAAGGTAAAAATTTAAATGTGTTACATTGCATTTTATTTGAGTTGTGCCGCGAAGATTTTGTTTATTTTTAACAACAAACACTGACATGATATATTATAGTGTAAAGCGCCATCTTTCGGACACATGCGTAAATTATAATGAATGGTGGAATGTTTTATAACTGGGTTTTGAAAGTTTTCCTTCCGTTAAGCTTCTCAGTGACCTCTATGCGAGTAGACTGAAATTTCTTCTTTAGTTTACAGCGTATCATAGAGATGGCGTTAGTATCTATTTCTGTAAAACTTAAAATCTCTCAGAAGAAATCTGAACACGATGTTTCAATTATTATGAAATGTTCAATATTATATATAATTATATTTAAATTTATATTTAAATATTTAGAGTTTACTTTTTTTAATTTTAGTTTTAATTAGTATTAGTTTTTTATTTTCCTCTTTATATTTTAGTGGCAATAAATATTCTGATAAATTAAATAAAATGTTCAATATATTTTTTGTTAAATACCGTTTAAATACACTATTGTTCTATTAGTTAATTAGAAATGTGATTTAGTAAATAATTTATTGTTATAATATATTTAACCATATTTGTGGCCTACTTTAAGGCTGCTTGTAGATCTCACTATTTTAATACTTTAAGCTAGAACACAATAGCTTTCACAGATCTTGTAAGGAATAAATGTGTGTACAGTCATTAATCGATATGTGACCCACTGTTGCGCACAGGTGCAGGTATAGTGGACTTCACATCCTTGAAAACTATTCAATGAACTCTCAGGAGTTTACTCATCATATTTTCCAATTATAAAAAATAATCAATTTGTAATATGCACATTCGAAAAATCAGAGGTGCATGTGTGCGTGTCTGGGATTCGAACCTCGGACCCTTCGATTGAGAGGCCCAGTTTCAAATCACTAAGCCATCACACAGGCGGTGGTACCGGTTTTGACACCCTTTAATATTTGTCAACAGGGGCAAGGCAAGAACGACTTGTCACCGGGCAGATCATTAAGGCTCTTGAGGACTTATCCCAGCAGATCAAAGATGCTGGTTTGGACCCCTGGAATGTCGACATGACTATGGACTATAAGTTGCCTGTACCTGTGTAAGTTATTAATTATTAGTTCAATAATAAAATAAAGTACAAATAATTGAATATACGAAATGACATTTATGAGAAGCAAATATTTTTTATACTTTCTGCGTACATTGTATTTTTTTTATCGATTTAAAATAGGTATTTCCTATATTTAAATATATTTTCTATCACTTTTGCAACTGGACCTACTTATGCAAACAGGAACCAATCCACACTTATGCCAAAATCATTAAACATGTTGATGATTTTCAACAATATTATATTTATATACATAGAACAAATTATTCTGTTCAATATTGTAAATAGATTTTATTAAAAATAGCCCAAAATTTTACAGTATACAAAATATTGACAAAAATGAACTTTTTCTCGATATTGTCGTTGTGTGGATTGGTTCCTGTTTGCATAAGTAGGTCCAATTGTTCTGGTATGTGGTCTTATCAAGTTAAGTCTAATAGTGACGTTGCAAGACACTTTAGTATATCCGAAACTTCAAATGCATAAGAAACTAAAATATCGTTTCTCCAAAAGCCTCTTCGCAGCCAACGCACTTGTCGACAAGTTCGTCGTCACCGGCCTGAGCGACATCGCCGTCAACAGGATGAGCTACAATGTTATCTCCAACAGGCTTACCTTCGATATATCTCTTCCCAACATCGATATCAGTATCGGTAAGTCAAATTACATGAGTTTGTGCTCGCACGTCCATTTTTACCTGTAAACTTGTTCCTGTTTAAAGTTTTCCTGTCATGCGTGTCGTACGAAAGTAGCGAGTTAATTCAAAGGTGGTAGAACCTTTTGTAGTTCGACTCCGGCGGCACCACCGCCACACTTATTTCTGCCTAATAACAGCAGTGT